>JAABLK010000297.1:0-35846 GCA_012295415.1 Phytophthora chlamydospora
AACTCCAAGAAGAGCAAGGCCAGCGAAGCTCGCAAGCTGCCACCCACGCCCAAGACCACACTGCCCATTCTCAAGAACATCCTGGATGCTGGTGGCAACGCCGAGCGCTTCCACGACTGGCTGAACGAACAGTCCACCGAGTTCGACAACAAGCCGTGGATGTTCACGATCCCCGGCCGTCCGGCGAACATCATCCTCTCCTCGCCGGAACTCTTCGAGGACGTGCTCAAGACGCAGGACGACGTGTTCCTGCGTGGCCCCACGGGCCAGTACATCAGCTACGACCTCTTTGGCAACGGCATGGTCATCACGGACGGAGACTTGTGGTTCTACCACCGCAAGACCGCCAGCCACCTCTTCTCCATGCAGATGATGAAGGACGTCATGGCGGCGACGGTGTGCGAGAAGCTGCAGGTGTTCTTGGACGTGCTCGGCGTCTACGCGAAGCGCGGCCAGCAGTTCAGCGCCAAGAAGGAGCTGAGCCACTTCACCATGGACGTCATCGCCAAGATCGCGTTTGCCATTGAGCTGGACACGCTCAAGAACTCTCCAGAGCGTGAGGAAGACCACGAGTTCATCACGGCGTTCAACAAGGCGTGCGTGGCCTTCGGTGTGCGCATCCAGTCGCCCATGTGGCTCTGGAGACTCAAGCGATACCTGAACGTGGGCTGGGAGCGGGTCTTCAAGGAGAACAACGCCATCATCCAGAAGTTCATCAACGACGTGATCTCCAAGTCGATGGCCAAGAAGGCGGAACTGGCTGCCAAGGGCGAGAAGATGGTGGCCCGAGACCTCATCACGCTCTTCATGGAGAGCAAACTCCGTCAGACTGAGGACATGCACATCGAGGACGACGACGCCACCATCATGCGTGACATGGTCATGTCCTTCGCCTTCGCAGGGAAGGACAGCACGGCGGATAACATGTGCTGGTTCATTGTCAACATGAACCGGTATCCGGAGGTTCTCAAGAAGATTCGCGAGGAGATGAAGGACAAGCTGCCGGGGCTTCTGACTGGCGAGATCCAAGTGCCGACACAGGACCAAGTGCGCGAGCTGGTGTATCTGGAAGCGGTCATGAAGGAGAACATGCGTCTCCACCCGTCGACGGCGTTCATCGTCCGTGAAGCGATGCAGGACACGACGCTGGTCGACGGCACGTTCGTTGAAAAGGGGCAGACGCTGATGATCAATTCCTACTGCAACGCCCGCAACAAACGCACGTGGGGCGAGGACTGTCTCGAGTTCAAGCCGGAGCGGATGATCGACTCCGACACGGGCAAGCTGAAGGTGCTTTCGCCGTACGTGTTCAGCGGCTTTGGCTCGGGTCAGCACGTGTGCATCGGCCAGAAGTTCGCCATGATGGAGATCAAACTCACCCTGGCGACCCTTTTCAGCAAGTTCGACATCAAGACGGTGGAGGATCCATGGAAGATCACGTACGAGTTCTCGCTCACTACCCCCGTGAAGGGCGGTCTGGATGTGGAAGTCACGCCCCTGAAGCCTTTGACGCCTGCTGCTTCGGCGTAGGAGGACTGTTGGCATGGCAATCATACAGGGCGCAAGTGTAGCAAGTGGCAAATGTGTTCAAATGAGAAGATGTTGTTGTTGTTGACTCGTGTTAATACTACTAGTACTTTGGGAGGCGGGTGATCGATTCTATCACGAACTCAATCAATACTCTTCATGAGGTTGGTTGTAAGTTTCCCATCTCGCTCTTCGTTCGAGCGGGGTGGTTGCAACTTGCATTAGCTTAGTCTACAGCAAAATTTCCCAATAAACTACATACTACACACGTTACGCGCACTACTCTACTTTCTTGCTGGTGGCATCGTAGCTGCTTCCGCGTCACCAGCAAGTCATAACGACGTCCACGCTCACATATATTCGCGGATGGCAGCTGTAACCTTGTGGAGCCCTCGAGAGGAGGCGTACTGGGCCAGCATATACTCGTCCGTGACTTTGATCATGGGCTTTGCATGGTGGTAAAGCAGGATCCTCGGCACTTTGTCGTCGTCATTGTCGTTCGAAATGACGGAGATCAGCAGCGGAGTCTGATGCCGGTCGTTCACGGCGTTCACTGACGCGCCAGCCTTCAGCAACATGTAGACAATAGTCGCTCCATCCGGGACATTGGGACTAGCCGCGTAGTGCAGCGGGTGGTTGCCTCGGTTGTCGGCCTTGTACAAAAGTTCAGGTCTCGTCTTGAGCAGCTTCTGGATGGCTTCCTTGTCACCTTTTCGGACAGCGTTGTGCAGACTGGAGCGTCCGTACTTGTTTGTCCTCTGCAGTGCATTGGTACCAGTAGGCGCAGGGTGCTGGTCTTTCGTAGTTGGGGACGTCGCTCGGGTTTCGGTGATCGTGTGGGACTTGGTGAGACTGTGGATCGACACGCACTTGGCTGACATTGAACGACTGCGTTTGGATGCAGTAGCTGGCAGTTGACGGTCTGTCGCCTCCGCTTCAGGTGGCGCCGAGTGGGATCGCTCGAGTCTCGCTTCGCTTGAGCGTGAAGAGATGTCAACTTCCGTGATCGGAGACTCTTTCTCCTTGCTCACCGAAATCGTGGCTGTCTCGGAGATCGTCACGAGGTGAGGCGCGTACCTCGGTCGACGCATTGGCTTTGGTTTTCCCAGGAATGTGTGGCTAATCGATACTGCCGAGGGGCAGTCGCTCTTCCGCAGCAGACGTCGAAAGCGAGAATGGTTGAGGCTCATGCTCCGCCTCAACTCGCATGGGTAAACTGCAGAAACAGCACGCAGAGCAGGTGGCGCTGCGAATCCATCCGAGTCCCTTCCAAGTGCATCTGCGGGCCACGAGATACCAGCACTGTGGTCACGCAGATGTCACGCTGGTTGGCGGCTGTTTCCTGAGCTCGCTCTGCTGGCTCGTCGGTACACGCGCCAAAGTCTCAGACGCGGCGAATGTTGTCGGGTTGCTGAGCAGTGGAAAAAAGATCGATGGCTAGCGGAGCCCAACACCGTCCAACACTTTCGAAGTATCATGGAGCTTGGGGCCGGTAGCTCCAATGGAATGTTTTCATTCTTGATACTCTGGGTGGTGCAGTGCGTTACGCTTGAGTAACGAGCATGAGAGCGTATGCTTTCTTATGCCGGGCGGCAGATGGCCATCAACTCTCCCTCCTTGCTGTTCGGCTGCGTTGGCGCTGGAATTTCCTCGGGTGCTGGCAAACATGGCCGATTCCTTGATGTGCTTGAGTCAGCCGTATGAAGACGGACGCCAGCTCTGTATCTCTCCAAACATCGATCCGATGGCTTTGAGCGAGTCGAGCTTGAGCACGACACCGCGACGTAGAAAAATCGAAACGCGATTGCTGCGGCCAGACGGACTTGGGCCACGATGCCCTTGTGTGTCTGGAACGGTAGTCACAGCAGCGACGCCTCTCTTTTGATAGGTGTTGCTCGCGGACAGTACATGTCCGCATGGTGTTCGTAGTTGATGTGGAACCCCTTCGTGTTGTGTTATGCCGGCTGGTTCCAGGGCATTGCGGAGCGCTTCTCGTCGAAAAGTTGCGGTGCAGTGTTGCCGCGGTCGTCTGTGGTTGTGCAGCTGGTACTGCTTCAAGCTACACGTGGCCAGGTTGAAGTGCGCAAAGCTGGACATGTAGTTTCCGCCTCAAAAGATACTTTTTGAATACCGTACTTGTCATTTGTTTCATTGCTCGTCTGCGGTCTTGCGTCTATATGCTGCGCTGCTCGTGGAGCGACAAGAGGCACGTCGCGGCCGATTGCCGCCTTCACTTGCCCGCCTTCGCCTGGACTTGGCCTTTGGTCCGGTGCGCGTGCAGGTGGAGATGCAGCTGCACCTGGTTGATGAGCTCGGTGAAGGTCGAGCACTCGAACGTGAGGAAGTAGAAGGCGAGGACGTATTCGGTCACGCTCGTCATGCCGAGCAGTAGCACGGCGACCCAGGACCAGTTGGACACCACGATGGACGTCATGTGGGTCACAAGCACCGCCAGCGCGGCCACGAAGAACGCCACGGCGCGCCACAGCCGCGAGTGGCGCGCAACAATCGCCTCGTTGCGCCCGATGAAGAGCATGTTCTGCACCTCGTGCAGACACGCGGCGTCCTCGGCCGCTTTGTCCTCCTCGCTCTGCTCCGCGCTCTGCTCGTCGCAGTGTGAGCACGTCGTCGTCGGGCAGGAGCGCTCCGCCGCCCTCGTCGCATGGGGTGACAGCGCTTCGTCCGCGGACACGACGTCGTACTCCTCCTGCTGGTCGCAGGCGTGCGACCTGGGCTCACTGAAGACGAACTCGGCTCGCACGCCGAAGTGGTCCGACAGCGGCGTCTTGTGGCCGTGTGCATCCGTGAAGAAGCCCTTGAAGATGCTGCTCTTCGCCAGGTGCCAGTCCGGCTCGCCCTTGAGCTGCTTGTCGATCTTGTACAGGACGTAGTCCATGCGCATCGGGTGCTCCCCGTGCGAGTACTTGTTGTCTGGAGACGCGAACGTGTGTCCGTCCTCGTCGTTCGTGTCCGTGTACGCGTCGCGCAGACTCAGCAGCTGCCGAGGCACTTTAAGCTCCAGACAGTCAGGCGACGAGTTGAAGTCTCCGCAGACGATCGTGAGCTTGTTGCGGCTCGTGGCCGAGATGAACTGCGAGAGCTCGTAGCTCTGGCCCGTGCGGTGCCACTGGTAGAAGTCCCCAGGGCCAGGTTTGCCGCCGGCGTTGTAGTTGGCCAGCAGGTGCGTCACGTACACGTCGATCTGGCCTGCCGGAGTCTCCACGCGCAGCAAGCCAACCCCTTTGTTGGCCACAAAGTCCGACTCATGGAGTGCGTACGGCCGGCCACTGAGACTGAACGAGTGGTAAAGAGCATTGGAAATAGGGAACTTGGACAGAACTAGCAGCCCCGTGCCGAAGCCGTCGGCTCCCATTGGGAACGGGAAGCCCACGGCCGAATTGAAGTAGTGGTAGTAGTGGAAGCCGCTCTGCTGGGCCTTGTCGATGATGAGGTTCCGCTCACGAAGGTGCCAGATCTCTTGGAGCACCACTAGCTCATAGTCGTTAGAAATGGCACTGGCGATCTCGGCCGCACGCTCCGTGCACTTGGGGGCCACGGGAAGGCCCCAGGCGTTGAGACTGAGCACGCGCAACTTGACTTGCTGTTGGTCCTGCTCCGTCCAATGAGGCCACGAAGCTCGAGAAGGTTCCGGAGTCACCACGGGATCCAGGTCGAAGACCTCGAGCAGTACCCGCTGGCGGATGCGCTCCACGACGTGCTCCTCCATGGCGTCAAGGCAGTTCGGAAGTGTGCGGCTGCGGAAGACTTTGAAGACCTGAGAATTATTTTTGACAGAAAAACAGCGAATCACAGCGCAGCATCGCCGGGAACATTCGGTACATCATCATCTTGTCGTGCATGATGGAGGAGGTTGTGCGGTTGAGCTCTGCTCATGGCGATGGAACGAGGGAACTGCAACGCTGAACTTGATTTTGGTCGAGATGTTGGAGGTGCAGGCTGGATGTTTTGACAAGGCGACTTGGTGGACACAGACGGCGGCAGGATAGGACGATGAACGTGGGGCTCTGGGCGGGAAGGGCGTTACGACAGTGCTGCGTGTCGATGGCAGGCAAGGTTGGGTGTGGTCTTGCGGCGCTGGTCGTGAGGTAAGAAACAATGTGGTTTAACATGTCGATGTGATGTGCTTGATCAACGGTATCCAAGATACCGTAGATCAGGACACTTCAACTTGGCCGCGCTCAGGACTCAGGATACGTTTAACAAACGTCGAATCTACCAGGCTAATGTCCAAGTTTCTTCAGCAAAAGCCGCAGACTGCTAGCCGGCTGTCATAGCGAGCAGAACTCGTATGTGAGCTTCCACATTGAAGAGGGACCAGTCGCGAACTTTTGGCCGATGTGCATCTGCTTATCCGAGCCAAACGGACTGAAGACGTACGAACACAGTACTTATGTCGGGGCCGAACATTCGCTCGGGCTGAACCAAGGTACCAGCGCGGTGTGCTCCAATGCTTTTCACGACACGAGGAAGCCCGTTGGCGTGTGTTCTCCTTTCCAACACCGCTTCCGAAGACAAGGTCTTCTGCTCTGGTATTCCGTGACCTCGCCTGTTACCCCTCTCCGCGCCGAGGATTTCCGCCGCCAGGAGCCTCGCCATCGTTTAATCGGACAATCCAAATTAAAGTGCGAAGCACTGGAGAACCGTGGTGCACGCCTAGCTATGAACAACAGCACTCGGGTCAATGACGGCCCGTTCGGTGAACAGCTCCGACGAAGAGAGGCAACTCTGAATGGCTTCAAGCTTGGCTGCTTCGATGTATTCTCAGAGCTCGGTGGTCTTCTCGTGCCGTGGTAGTGCATTCACGAGAATGGTGTCGCTGATGTGCTTTGGTTTGTGCATGGCTCTCTGCGATCATATATTGATACTCATGTTGAGCTTCTTGGCGCTGAACTGCTGGCCGCGCTTCGCGTAGACGCCGAGCACGTCCAAGAACACCTATGACCATGCCGTTGCCAAAGAGGTCGTAGCTGATGTACTGGCCCGTGGGGCCGCGCAGGAACACGTCGTCCTGCGTCTTGAGCACGTCCTCGAAGAGTTCCGGCGAGGAGAGGATGATGTTCGCCGGACGGCCGGGGATCGTGAACATCCACGGCTTGTTGTCGAACTCGGTGGACTGATCGTTCAGCCAGCCGTGGAAGCGCTTAGCGTTGCCACCAGCGTCCAGGATGTTCTTGAGAATGGGCAGTGTGGTCTTGGGCGTGGGTGGCAGCTTGCGAGCTTCGCTGGTCTTGCTCGGTTCACTTTTGTGCAGACAAAGCGAGATTCGAAATTCAGCGATGCAACTGGGGTTCCTCCGGGGCTTCTTCTGGCCGGCAACATGAACGAACTGGTATTCGACGCGCAGCACTACGTGGATATTGCCAGCAATCTCCACTATGATATGACACGTGAATTTGCGCCGCAGCAGAGAGGACACTTTTGCTTAATGGTTTGCATCCACTTGAAGCTGCTGAATGTTACGGCGCCATCGCTTGACCTCGCCATACTGTGCGATATCATGATCCAAGCAGTTTGATGTTCACTGTCCAACCTCCCCCCGCCGCCTCTCTGGTTGTCATCAACTCGTTCACGGAGCTCGAGAGATAACAAACGGTCTCAACGGGGGCATCTTCCGCGGAGTAGGCAAGCAGCAGCATCCCGCTCATTATCGCGTTTGCGCCTTCATCTCGGTGTCAAAGCCTGTGGTTCTGGCATCGGATGTCGCGACTCTCACTGCCAACGGACGATTTCGCGAGCGAGACCACGAGCTGTGACACAACACATTGGAAACCTGTTCCGGCAGCGAGCGATACCTAGCTGTTAAACGTAACCTGGATTGCATTCATCTACCGTTTCAGCTACGGATCATGCAATGACTCCGTTGTGCTCGATGCTTGACGCCTCCATCGACGCAATGCACTTGCCACCTTCGCATGCATCCGTGGTGGCCGTGGCTCGGCGGCAGGTCGCTCAATCTGACGATGCTCTTACAGCTGGGCAGCGGCGTCGGGCACGTGAATCTAGGGCTTGTGGAGGGCAAGGGCACCGCACGGCACCGCGTCCAGCAAGCAGGGCATTGCGCATGGGTTTCACACGTTCTCGTGAACTCGAAGCACGTCCGTGCGCGAAGGTGACGACGTCGGCACTGGTTAACTGCTCCGACAGCTTTCGCAAGCTGCAACCACCGCCGCCATCGTGTCTTTTTGGTGGGGACTCTGCCGTCCGCAGCAGCAAGCTCCAAATCGAGCAGGAGCGCTTGCTCCCAGAAACAATCCAGAGCCTGGCTTGGCTCATATGGTGGCGCGGGGCCAGCACAGCAGGGCACTCCTCCGAGTGTCTCTCTTGACCGGAATCAAGCAGTCCTTCACATCGCGGTTTGCGTCTCTTTGCGCGAAACGACCGGCGCATCGGTCGTTCTTGAGCCGACGCCGCAGAACTAGAACTCAGACGCAAGACGCAGGGCACCAGGAAGACGCTCCACGTGTCCGACATGGCACTCCGATACCGCTCCTCCAAGCGTGCGCGGCCGCAGACGTCGCCGACGGCAAAGCAGTTGAACGGCGACAGCTTGTACGTCCGACAAGCCGGCGGAGCAGACAGCCATCACCCGTTTGACGACCAGCCGCGACGCAAGCGAGCCATGGTCTCCGCCAACCTGCGGTTCCTCGAGAAGATGCCCCCGTTGCGGGACTACCAGCGCGACCGCTTCGGCCGACGGGGAGGCGTCGACGGCGGCGACGGTGGCAGTTCGCTCTGGATGAGTGCGCTCGAGGAATCCATGGAGGAGACGAGCTTCGTGACCCGCGAGGCGCCGACCTGTGCGGCGCTGGTGGCACCCGTGCCCGTGCCCGTCGACAGAAGTACCAGCACCTTCGTGCCCGTGCCGGTGGCCGTCGGGAGAGCCAGCCGGCAGACGGCGACGAGGTTCGGCGGCGCAGACGAGGAGGCGGCTCGGCGACGAAGGCTCTTCGCGCTTCAAGCGGCGCGCGGTGGCGGCAAGGACGACGAGGCAAGACCCGCCACGGAAGGATTGGCCTTGTAGCTCTAAGGAATGACGAGCAAGCAGACTACTTTGCTCTTCGTGTTGACGTTGCTAGCTTGCTAGAGTCTCAGCTCGAGGTGTTGACCGGAGCTAGAGGCTGACGACGGCGACTGGACGGACTGCCGGCTTCGGCTTCGGCTTGGCTGCCGTCGTCGTCGAGTTCGTCGCCCAGGATGCGGTCCCATTTCTCCTCGGCGGAGGTGGCGAAGACGTAGCTTGAAGCTGGCTTGGCCTGGAGGCTGCGCTGCGAGTGACGAGGAGGCAGCTTACCGACGCGGACGCTGCTTGTGGGGCTAGACGGCGGTCTTTGACCGCAGCCGAACGGCGTCGGACGGACGAGAACTTGCTGGCTGCTGGCGTCCGACGCTCGCGACGAAGACTCAGACGACGCACAGCCGAAAACCTTCGGTCGCTTGGCTTGCGGTAGCGGCGCGTTCTCTTCGTCGGTCAGACGATCGACGTCGCTGCTGTGGTGAACCTGGCTGACGTTGTTCGAGTCGACCTTGCACAAGACCTCGCCTTCGAAGCCGCTGCCTTTGCCGTCTCGCCGACGGTTCGTCGGGTTTCGCACGCGTTTGACGTGGTCACGCACGGGGCGGCTCTCGAACTCCTTGAGATCATGCGCCGTGATGCTTGAAGTGCCGAGTGACGAGGGAGGACCATGTAAAGCTGCAAGAGGCTTGAAGTTCTCGCTTACCTTGGGGCTCCGGAAGTTGACGATGTGGTCAGAAGAGCCCAAGACGCTGTCGAGGTGCGTCCAGGACGATCGCGAGGACGGCCGTGGTTTCTCGTAGCGAAGGTGCGGCGTTGGCGCGTTCATCCTGGCCGTGGGGTCCTCTTGGGACGAGTCGTCTGGGGCTTGGAAGGCTCGTTGACGTTGGTGGGGCATCTGCAAGCCACTGCTTTCTGAAGAAGTTGAAGACCGCGTCCTGGCTGGCTTCGGGCTCGAGGCAACGTGTCGTTCTTCCTCGAAAATTGCAGCGGCAGTCTCTTGCCACACGTAACTTTCGTGCGTGACCGGATGAATCTGGCCCGAAGCGATGGAGGCAACAACGTCGTCTCGGAGCTCCACGTTGCCCAGAAAGTGGAGGCCTTTGTCGACCCGCGGCAGAATATCCTTGGAAACGTCCAGAGGGCTCAGCATCTTCAGCTTCTGTTCGATATGTACAAACAAGTAAAACATTAGAAACATAATACACTGCAAACTCAATATTAAAAATTTGACACGCACCGCATCACGTGGATCAAAGACGAGCTGGTGTCGATACGTAAGAATGGCCGTGTAGAACAGCTCTGCATAGTTGTCGGGTAGCAAAGACGCCTTTTGCTTCGTCAGTGCTGCCAAAATCTACATTCCATCCAGTCTTTACGTTAAAAAACGCCAACGCAAACATCCCCTGTTGACAGCCAGTTGTACCTCTGTCGGCGTCTTGTACTGATTCACGAGTTTGTAGGCAGTGATAATGCCGATACCACTCACTGACGGACAATAGTCGCATCCAGCTAATACACACAGCTGAATAAACTACTCACCACACAGTACCAACCATCAGTCAAATGCTCCACCAAGCTCCGATCCTGCAAAACTACACAGACACGAACCATCTCTTCCGTCCACCCGACGAACGACAGCTCCTCGTTGGCGCCTAGACTTCTCCGCTTGAGTTCGCTGCCCCATCCGTCCGGACTGAGCTTGAAAAGCACCGTCTTGACCCCGTACGGCACGCAGTCCGAGTCCTCCGAGATGACCACGTCCACGATCTTCTGCCTCGACAGAAACGCCAGCTGAGCGTCCGCCTCGTACGGCGCGACGTAGAAGGTGATGCTCATGCGTCGCAGCACTGCAATGAGCTTCATGACCATCTCGTTGTTGACTGACACAGCCCTCATGCAGGCCGTGAAGATCTCCCGACTGTCCTGGTCTTCTTTCTTCTCTTGTAGCAGCTTGTTTGCCTTCATTTTCCAGTCCCGGCGAGACCTGTAGGACCGAAGATCGCAAATATTTTAGCTCCCTTGCAGCTAAGCTTTAGTGAAACTTGTAGCCATCTGACCTGCCGCGAGCAATGTTCTCCTGTGCCTTGGATGGAAGTGGAGCCCCATCGAACACCAAAATGGGCGTGATATTGTGCTCCTGCAGCAGCTTGATCTGCTGGATGCTGAAGTTGAGATATCTGTTACAGGTGGAAGTTGCACTTTTTAGCTCTAATTCAAGAGTTCAGATGCTAAAACGGATGCTAATTCGTTGCGTACGCGTCAGTCGGTCGTCCCAGAACGAGGTCCACGGGGCAGCTGTACGCGCCCTTGTAGAGCCAGCCGGACGCATCCACCCCTACAGTCTTGCCAGCATACTTGGACACGTGCACCTCGTCCATGACGCTCTTGATCACGGGCAGCAGGCCGGCCACCCCCATCGCTAATTCGTCGTGTCTTTTGGTCGCGAACTTTGAATTATGGCGCGAGTCATGGCGATTGGATGAAAATAGCAGCTTGGTGATGGTGTGGTCTACAAAATGCGTGTCTTTGGAAAGTTGCCTTTTTTGCTGCTTGGCGCTCACTTTTTTCCACTTCCAGTTTCTCACATTTGAGACCATGCTGCTTACTCTCGTCCAGGTGCAGCGCAACTCGCGCAGTCTGTACCGACGTATTCTGCGTGAAAGTCGGCAGCTAGAGCCCAACACGCGAGAATTTTACCGTCGCTTTGCACGATCTGTCCAGGTACCTGAGGATACTTTCGCCCGATGCGATGACTGGAGCTCACTTACGTGCTTGTTGCAGGGTTTCCCGAGCCACGCTGATGACACGGATCCGGCAGCTATTCAGGAACACATTCGCCGTGTGGAGCAGGACATCCACTGCGTGCTACTCGACAACGGATTGCACTCATCGTAGACGTCTCGAACTGCAGTCCAGCTAGAAGAGAGACGCACACCGTACACAACGTGATCACCTCAATATCCATTACCCATTTGATCGTACAGACTACTGGCTTGGTCCATCCACGGTTGGCTGATTTGCTTCTGTACTGGCGATACCGGAAGCTTTTGGTCGCGAATGTTTCTTGGAGATCTTGCCCTTGCCGGAGCGCTCGGGCCACTTCTCTTCGCAGAAGGAGCGGGCAGCGTCCAGGTACGCCTTCCATGCCTCTCTGTTTTGCGCGTCGTAGATGCGAGGAGGCAGTTCATCGCGTTTCAGAGCGTTCTTGATGACAATGACGTTGCCGTTGAAGTCCCGGTCCAGTATAGCAGCATTCTTCTCCAGCAGCGGCATTTCGGAGGGGTACGCGATGGCGCCCACAAAGAACACGGCCACCATGGGAAGCTCGGCGTTCTCCAGCAACAACCCGCTGTCGTCCATGACACGTGCCAGTCGCTGCTGCGCATTTGAAACCTCGAGGTAGTACGAGTACGTCTTGGCCAGCTGCTTGAGAAGCGCGTCGACCGGGCGATCCTCTCCGGGTAATAGCTGTGTCTGGGCCATCATGTTCATCGCATCACCGGCTGCGCCGCCAACTGCAGCGTCCTCCGTTGCATTAAGAAACTCTTGGAGTCGCCTTCGGAGCACTTTGCCGCGTGCGTGAAGCACGATACCCAGCATCGTATCAATCACGTCGTGTTCTTCCTTGCATGCTAGCACCCAGGAGCCCACCTCCTTGAGCCTTCCATAGTCTGCGATCTCCTCGAGTAAAGCGATGTAAAACCGCCAGTACTTGAGCCGGTAGTAGTCGTACTTCATCTGCCGCTGATTCAGCTCCTCGAACTTCTTAGCAACGGGGATGTACTCTGAAAACCAGATTGCCACGATCTGAGGCCGCCGCTTGTCAAAAATGGGGCCCATTTCCTTCAGTGCCCGTGCGGCCGCATCGGAAGGGCTGTCCACTTTTTCTTCACTTTGACGAGCTTGCACAGCGTCCAGCAGTGACGTAACCTTGTCACAATTATACCCGCTTTGGTCGAGAGCGGAGTAGAAGGTTGACAGCCAGTACACGATGCGTGCCAGTACATAGCGGGATGGATGGAAGTACCGGTCTTCGTCTGGAATCGACTCGAGCGCCTCGATGATGTTCAGCGCAAGCCAGCCTCGCGCAACGGTAACGTTCAATTCACGAACGGAATCGTCGCTTTCGGCGTCCGACAGCAGCGCTAGAATCTCATCCTTCTTGGTGGAGTTTGTGTTGCTGGTATCACCAGGGCTAGTGGCTTCCTTCGAGGAAGCATCCTTCGTAGCACTGGAGGCGATCGGAGCGGCATCCTCCTGACTACTGCTCTTCTCGCCAGCTCCTTTAGTAGAACCGGTATCTGCTGCGTTGTTGTCATCCTCGTCCTCTTCTTCCTCTTCGTAAAAGTGCTTGCAGACCAAGCGCAGAGCGGATACGGATGGTGACTCGCTTATTGTGAGGTCGATCCGCAAAGCTTGAAGAGAATAGAACGCATGGACGAGCGCGTGTTCTCTGTCTCCCTCTTCACGTGAAGCTTCCGCCTTCGCAAAGAACTCGGCCATTTCTTCTGCAGTCGAAAGCGCTTCGGGGTCCGACGCGTTTTGCTCACGAAGCTCGATCCAGCGCCTCTTCTTTAAAGTTTTTCCGACCATGTACTGCAGTCGGAAGTGATCTTCATGGGCTTCGTCATTCGCCTCGCAAATCTTCAGCCCTCGTCGGAAATACGCTAGCGCTTTCCGAGTCAGGCGAGAGTAGACCACGTGAGGAAAGAGTGCGAGGTTCACCTCCTTCATCAGCGAGAGCTCCTGCAACACGTTGTACAGCAGCAAGCCGCTCTCTTCGTTGCACTCGATAATCTTGTTCTGCAGCTCGTCCAGCTCTTCGTCGAAGGCGTCTTCACCGTCACTGGCAGCAGTATCGGCACTGCTGCGTTCGGCTTGAAGCTTTTTCTCGTGCTTTTCAGCAGCCTCTTCAGCAAGTCGCGCTGCCATGTCGAAGCATCGCCGAGCAAACTCGATCACTTGAACAATGTACGCCGTGGCGTATTCTTCGATTGGAGTCTGGTTCTGAAGAGTATGGACTTGTTTAGCGCTTTCGTTCGCGTCTTCCTTGGGGTCTTTGGAATTCGTCGTATTGCTGCCTGCTTTGTGTGTGTCGGCATCTTTCCCTTGCCAATCCTTAATCGTTTTGAACAAGTTCCAGTTCAAAACAACATTTTGAAACGAAAACACTTCGGTTGAGTTTCCATCCGGTAGGTCCTTGGCAAGGACCTTCGTTGTGTACCACTGGAACGCTTGAATCCTCTTCTTTTGGCCCAGCACGGCGGCGAACGCATCCGTGGCCGCGTGGTACAGCTCCTTCATCGTCTTTCCCAAGCGTATCCACGAGTCAATGCGATCGGGGTGATAGTACAGCACATCTTTCATCAAGAACTCCACCCGCTCCCGTACATGTTGCTCCATCTCAGACAGCTCACCAAGGTTTCCTCGTCGCTTTACTCGTCCAAGAATGAAGTTTGCACCCAGCAGGTACCACACATGGTCCAAGCACGCTTCATCTGCTGACTTTGCCGGTGCAATGCCGGCATCAAACGGTAAAGGAGGCACGACATCTTCCTGAAGCAGACCTCTTGGAGCTAAGTAAGCTTCCAATGACGGCGAGACACTTGCCGGCTGAGCCGAGAGAGCAGCAAACCCAGAGTCGGACAGAGCTTCGCGTACAGCGTAGAGCAGCTTGAGTCGCTCTTTCTTCTGGCCGTTATTCTTCGGCTTGGTGGCCAACAGGATCGGCACCGCGAAGCGAGCCAGACGCAGCGCGTCCTCATGCTTGACACTTGTTTCTGCATTCTGAAGCAAGGCGAATGTGGCTCCCGTTTTGTGGTCGTCGCACCCTGGCAGAATCTGCACATCGTACAAGCAACGATAGCACTGACAGACCTCTCTCTGGAACCGGTATTCTGCTTCTTCCTCGTCCTCATCTTCGTTGCTCTCATCGGCACTACTATCGTCTGCTCTCCTTGAGAACGCTTCCTCATCCCGAACACTCGTTTTCTGCTTTACGAACTTGCTCAATAGCAACGTACAAGACTCGAGAAAGCACGCGCTCCGGCTAGAGTCTACCGAAGATACCGTATCGACACAATATGCCATGCCACAGATGCCGTGCTGACCGAGTCTTTCGTGCAAGAGCTGAATCAAGTCGACCAGCTGGGTAGGCACGGTCGGTGGGTTCTGCTGATGAAGACTTTCATACAGCAGCACGAACAGGATGGCACCGTTACCGAATAGTTGCTTCGGAGTCTTTGCATCGCTTCGTGTCAACATCTCTTCTTCTTCCTTCATCATTGTGCAGCACAACGTCATAATCGCAGCGCGCTTCGATAGCGGGAACAGCAGTGCAAGTTCTTCATTGCCCCGGAAGGCGCGATTCAGAAAGCGCAGTAGCTCAACGAGAACCGCTCGGATGCGATCGCGGCGGGGCTGCTTTCGCTTCACCGGGTGAGGCACCAGCGTGATCAAGTTCCGGAAATCATCACTGGATAAGGAGCGAACAGTGTAGAACAGGCGAGCCATCGCATCCACTCCGATCATTTGTGCCGCGCTGTCAATGTTGTTGTTGTCAACTTCCAGTACAATGCGAATCATCGATAGCACGTCGTTCGGAGCATCGAATCGCAGCAAAATTGACGGCTGCAAGCACCTCACGCACAGTCCTCGTAGCACCAGCTTATGACCGGGATTATTGATCCGGCACCTGTCATTCTGAGTAAGTTCCGTCAGGAGGAAGTCCATTGCAGCAAGGGCATTTGTGCACTCTTCATCTGGCGAATCTTCGCTTGCGTTTGGCTCCGTCCTCCTTGACAACCCGTCCAAAAACTCGATCACATGGTAAAGTGCTGTCAGTAGAAACAATACCGTGTCTTCATCCGAAAACTTGGAGCTCTTTCCAAGAGATTCAAGCACCATTTCGGACAGCGTTTTACTGCCCTCACTCCGTGCTGGGGTGTCGTCTTCGTCAGCTTCAAATTCCTGCAGGAAATCTGAAATTCGGGGCGCTTGACTGGCCGGGAAGAAGTAACCCAACAGTATTGAAACGACGTTGTCGTGACCCCCTGCTTCGAACAAGCGGCGAGCTTCCGAACACACGTCCGAAAAGCGCAAGCCAGAGATCTTCTCGTCCAAGATTTCTAGAGTGATTTGGCTATCAGTTTTCTGGTTTGGCAGGTCAATTCGGATGCTGTCAACGCGGCGGAGATCATCACTGGCTCCTCCATTCTCTTCACTTTGCGCCATCAGCTTCTCTCGGCATTTTATAAAGTAGTGCTGCGCCATCTGGGGATTGCCACAACGCTCGTACATGCGCGCTATGAGCCACAGCAAGCGCTGAAACTCGCCTCTCGATGGCCGGGGCGTGCCATCCTCCGAGTCCTCCATCCAGCCAAACTCGAAGAGAAGCTTCTGGGCCTGAGTTAACTGAACCTCCACTTGTCTCCTCATCTTACGTCTCTTTTTCCCACGAATGGGCTGTTGCAGGAACGCATCGAAGTGAAGCTCCAGCATGAAAAGTTGAGCGCCAAGAGTAAGTCCATTCCCTTCGAACCGACTTCCTTGCGCAAGTGAATGGTCAGCAACATTAATGGCGCTAGACTGCCGAGGCGTTGTCGCTTTTGCAGCATCGAGCTCTCCATTTAGTGCCTTCTCCAGCCACGTGCACACTCGATGGATGTCTTCCTCATCACTTCCGAGCTTTAAGTGTGACCACTCGCCACATTGATTAAGGAAGTGGCGCATCCAATCCAGTACTCCGCGACGTGATTTTGCAACATCACTTTCGCTGAGGAAAGCCGATAACTGCCTTGTAGTCACGCACTCGACTCGATGTGCCACTGTTTGACCTGCCTGGTCCCTTGAGGGCCTTTGTGCTGAGTTCGGATTCACGATATTTGCCGTTCCCTCAGCAGATGAAGGGAATGAGAAAGACGCCACTTTGGAGATTGTCGCCTTGTTGGCGTCCGAGACGCGAAATTCTGCGTCGACGAGCTCAACATTCAAGGGCGCTATCCACTCAATCGCGACAACTTCGGGCATTGACGTCCTCTCTTCGTTCTCGGAAGCTGCCGGCAGAAAAGCCCCCAATCGGTAGGCCAGGTCCTTCTCGCGGGCCTTCTTGACTGCAGCAGCATGTTCCTCCCGCAGTCGTTCCTCGTTTCGACGGGACTTTCGCCTTCTAGGCTGCAGGAGTTCCCTAATAGCATTAAGACTGGCGCTGTCCTGTGTGTCGTTGTCGGATACTCCTGTCGACTGCGACGTCTCCAATGCAGTCGCGGCCTCCACCGTCACTTTATGCTTCGGAAGTTTAAGCGGAGGTGGATGGCCACTCCCCTCCTGTTGCTCCTTCTCCTCCTTCTGCATCTGTTCCTCCTCATGTCCTCCACTCTCCACTTCCATCTCCGCATCCTGCTTCTCTTCCAACTCATCAAACCCCACGTGAATCTGCACCTCGGTCCTCACCACGTCCGCATGGTCACCTCTATTATTCTCTTCAAACGCCTCCAGCAGCACTTTTCCCAGCGCAGTCCACGTCGACTGCCGCAGCTCGAACTTCCTCGACCGCATCCTCTCCTCCAGCTCGTCCTTCCTCTCCTGCACCAACACCTTCCTCTTCTTCTTGGCTGTCTCCACCACCTCATGAAGATGATCCAGTCTCTTCTGTGCTCTCCTCTCTTCTTTCCCAGGCTTCTTCACCTTCTTCTTCCTGTCAAGAATCCTCACTGACGCACACTGCGGATCCTTCTCCTTAATATGCCCCGCCACACGCTCATACTCTTGTACATCTCCAATTTCGGCCAAAACTTCGGCCAGCGTCTGTACCAGCGGCCAATACGTGTTGTCCACCTTGTATCCTTCTTCTAACGCGCGTCTGGCCAGCCACATCTTGCCTGTCTCCACGGCCGTCGTGGCCAATTGGTGCCACACCACCACGTCCGTATTGTCTAATTCCAACGCTTTAGAGAAGTACTGTAGTGCGTTCTCGAAAGATTGTGCCTCTAGTTCCATACTGGCCAGGTTCTTATGGCACAAATATTCCAGTCGAACGCTCACAGCCGCGTCCCCGTTCAATAGTGAAGCGTAGATCTCCTTCGCTTGCGCGTTCTGCTTTCGCTGCTGGCAGCGCAGTGCCCGCTCGTATAGAGCTGCATTGTCCGCGTCTTGCGCCTCCTGCGTGGCTCGCTGCGCCAAACCAGCGTCGCGTCCTGCGCCCGCGTTCAGCGCCGCCCACGACGACATTTTTCGAGAACGTAAATGTCAAAAAAAGGAATGACCTTTTAGTAGTTAAGGTGGTTCACAAAACCAGCTGTTTCTGGTTTTGACACGCATTTTGACACTTGCGATTTCGACACGATGACCAAGAAGCGTCGAAATGGGCATGCGCGCCGCCGCTCTTTCTCTGAGGGCGACGTGCGTACACGCACTAAACGAGTCAAGAAGCAGCAAAACGAAGGTCCCTCCTCCAACTCTGGCGCCTCTGCTGACACCGTGGCGCACTTCCAGGCTCTTCAGCGCTCTTCCCACTCGGCCCTCCTTGCCGACGTCTTCGAGTGGCTCGGAGACGCTGTGATCGGCGAGTTGGTGGGGCGTTGCCTCTTGTCGCAATTCCATTCTTCTCCGCTTAGTGCGCGTGTCTTCCGCAACCTAAGGTTGTCTGTGGTGGCTAACCGCAACCTAGCAAAGGTGTATGAGGCTATGGGATACGCTGCAGTGCGACGTCGGAGCCTTACGGACGACGGAACTCAAGCTGGATGGAAGGCAACCAACATGAAGCAGAGGGCCGACGTCGTGGAGGCCGTGGTGGGTGAACTGGTGCTTAAGTTGCACCAACAGCCGAGCGACCTGGAGGGCTACAGAGGTCATTTGGACACTGTGCTGGCCGCTATGCTGCACTCGCACTTTGCAGACCGCACAAGAGCTGCGGAAGAGAAGGGCGAAGCGGTCATGTCGGCTAAAGGCCCGTTAACTGTGGCGTTTAATCCATTCGCATGTCTGCCGGAGGAGCAGCTGGATGAGACGACGGGGGAGTTGCTGGTCACGGACGGAGTTTTCGACACTTTTGACGAAGAGGACAAGGAAGAAGAGAGATCGTGTGCGGACCTCGTTGAAGAGTATAAAGGAGCGGTGAAGTCTGTGAGTGATGCGTCTTGGCATCATTATTTTATTCCAGTGAAGCCTGACGAGGTGTCGAAAACGGCGTCGAAAACGACGACGGCGCAGCGGGTCAAGCTGGCGATGACGCAGCTAGATGAGGGCCACGTACTACGCACTTCGGGCGAGATCTTCGAGGTGTTTAAGATTTACGGCATGGCGGTGCTCTCGGAGCGCATGAGTCTGTCGTTGGCGCTTCCGCATATGTCGATTCAACAAGCGAAGTGCTCGGAGATGGTGACGCCGGCTAGACTGACTCGACAGAGGCAGCTCGTTCTGTCTGTTGCAAACCTCGCAGCGTGTGCGATTTCTCTTGAAATCGCGGAACGATCTGTGCGTGAAGAGGATGGGGAAGAGAGCGAGGAAGAAGCTGCTGCACGGAGACTGCAGGAGGATCATGGGCTCGCGAATACGTTGCGTGCGTTCGTGGGTTTTCACAGCGCGGTGGCTACGACGTCGACTGCAGTGACCCGACGAAGCAATGAGTTGGTGAACGACATTTGCGCCGCTCTTTTCGACGCCGCATTCGCCAACCAGAGCGAGTTTAGTGCTACTGCTTTGTACTCGTCCAAGATCCCCGAGCGAGAACCTCTCGTGGCAATGATGCGGTCAGTGGGCGAGGCCCGAATGTTCATGAACAGCAAGACGTGCGATGATCTGCATGCGCGTGGGGAGAGACCGCTGTCCGATGCAGCCTTGGAACGTGAGCGGAAGCTCAAGTCGACTTTTCTGCTGCGGCAATGCGACTCGAACAAGCTGGAAGACTTGTTCGAGACGCTTAACAGAGAGCAAGAAGCGCAGCGGAAGCAAAGCCAAGCCTCTCCCACTACACAGCCTCAACGCAAGCGGACCAAGAAGAAAAAGCCGGTTGAAGGGTTAGCTGTCAATGCTGGATGCGTGACGCAGACTTTGGAGCGCTTCCTTCACCGCCGCTTCCTCTTCTGCCTCGAAGAGATCGTGATCCTCTTTGCTCAGCGCAAAACGGAAGCTTGTCGCTCGCAGATCGCGCTGTTCGAACCGGAACTGGAGCCGTGTGCGGACCAGCCCCATCTCCGGAAGTGGGAGGTCACGACAAGTACATTGACGCTGGCAATGCGTGACAGCTTCTTCCGGATGTTGCTGCACGACATTTGCCAGTTCCATGCCATCGTGTCTTCCAGTAGGAACACACGCGACGGAACGCGCATCACGCAGCTTCGCCTGCCGCTCCATTACACGTGGTCCAACATCGCCACTCGTATCACCACGGAGCAACAGGCTCGCAGTTAACTTCAGGCTTCGAGGATGATTTCAAGGCGGTTGCCATCGGGCTGGTTGGTAGCATACGCACGTGGTGTCTCGCCGGGGTTTGGCCTCTCAAAGGAGGTTCGGTAATAAAGCCTTGTGGCGTGGATTCTCGAAGCTGGGCCGCTTTCGCCAGCATCACCACGGCGTTTTCTATCGTGTGTGGGTCAGGCCGGGACAGAGGCGATAACGTCGTCTTCAGAATGAACTGACGCTTACCCAACGCTCGACAAATTTGAGCTTCCATGACGTGAGCTTGAGCGGCTGGCGTTCGGGCGTGTCGAATGCGTGACGCTCCCTTCTCCTGGTACACGCGCTCGCGCTGCTTGTGGAGGAAGTCGGCGCCTTTGTCTCGGCCGACGTGGAACTCAAGTGGGGTATCAAGTGCTGCAGCCACACCGCGTGATCGCTTCTGCTTGCTCCAAAGAGTGTCGTTCTCGAAAGTCAACGTAGCCGGAGCGGACTCGGATCGACTGAGAGTTGTAGTTTTGGTAGCTTCTTCGACTCCAAGGTGAGGCTGCCAACTGGTATTAGCGCGCGCTTCAAGTGCTGCTTGCTGTTGGGTTTTGCATTCGATTTGCGGGAGTATTTCCACTGGAGAGGTGGTCGAGTCTGCAAGGGAAGGAGCTGGTTGATCGTCCTCGTCCAGTCGAGTTGAGTGGGGTTGTTCGGTGAGGACAAAGACGGAAGGAAGGATTCTCGGTGATTTAACTGGCGCTTGCTGCTCTTGTTGCTCGTGTTGTCGAAGCTGTTCCGGCGATGTCGCGTCCTGTCGACCAGTCGCGAGTAACAGGAAGGAAGTATCATCCAGGTCTTGCCACCAGGCCTTCCGATCCGTTCGCTTTCGAGGAAACGCTTGTCCAGGTCTGGTTCGTTGCAGGTGGCGATTGAGCAGAACAGGTTGATGTGAAGGTGGCGTCGCGCTTGGAAGTCGGAGCGGACTATCGGGGCTGGCTTCATCATCGTTGTCGCTTGTGTCGTCACTATCAACCGTGCTATCAACCACACGTGGCGTGACTACACGCTCAGCTCCGTTAATTTTGTCCTCATCCAGTGCAGCGGAGAGGCCTCGAAACCCGACGATGAGGTCACAGAAATCGTCTTTGACCTGTCCACTTCCTCCAGCGAATCTTGTCGAGAGGGACTCCATGGCTTTGTCCAGATCCACGTGCCTTCGTTGCCACATTCGGTCCAGTCGCTTGAGTGCAAACACTGCGTCGTCCAAGTCCAGAACGCGGCACATTTCGAAGATGAAAACGGGCTGCTGGTACTTTGATAGCACGCGGAAGATCAAGCTGGTACGCGCAAACTTGGCGAACCCGTTGACGTACCGGAGGAACTCGAGCAGCTTCGACAACTCGGGAAACAATGCAAGCACGCCGACGACATCGCTCAAGGGCAAGGCGTCGCCCAACGCCTCCCGGATCACATCGCGCAAGACAAGGAAATGCTCCTCGAGGCTGAACGTGCAGACCGTCTTGGCCACTCGATTCAGCAAACCCGTCACATCTTCCAGACTTTGCTCATCAACCTCGCAGTGCTCGGCCATGAGACGCAAGAAGAACCACAAAGGTTCACTTTTCAACAAGCGAAGCAGCGGCGTGTGATACTTGGCGTCAACCAAGCCGACGACACGACAGAATGAAGCGCTGATGAGCTCACAGCTTGGGTTGCACATCGCGGTGCAGAAGGCTGAGACCGAACTCTTCGGCATTTTGACGAGTCTAGAGAGAACCAGAGCTCGTTCATGGATGCTGAGCTTGAGGAAGAGCGTCGCGAGGCTCACGCGAATGTGGATCTGGAGCGGATTGAAGAGCAGGACCAGTAGCCGCAGTGAGTCGTTGTCTTGGAGATTGGACGCTACGTCGGCTACACTTTCCACGTCGTTAACCCCTTCCAGGGATCGAAGCTGCTCAACGAAAGAGGACCGGATCTCCCAAGTCATTCGGTGGAAAAGCGCCACGAGGACGTGCATGAGCTCCGGAGGAACGCGAGTTGAATAGCTGATGATGCGGAGGAGCACGCCCTTCTCAGGACGACCGACGAGCATTTCGAAGAGCAGGTTTCGGATGTGGACAGGCAATTCAGCAGCGAAGATGACGAGCTCTCGGCTTGACGCTTGGTTCATCATATCCACGGCGACTGTAAGGAAGAGCTCCAACTGCTCGGCACTGACGTACTGCGACCCCATTAACTTGGCGAACATCTTGTACTCGACTTTGGCGAGCATCAAAAGCACCTGGAAGAAGGCATCGAGCGCTTCTATCGACCAAGCCGACATTTTCGCTAAGAGCCGACAGTTTGCATCACAAGGCATGCTCAGCATGAGACGCGTTAACGCCACTTGCTCAGGCATCCGCTGGGTCCGTAAGAAGAAGAGCAGGCGGTCGTACTCGGCGAATGGAATGACGCGAAGCAGGCGAAGCACCTTGTGGCGCGCAAGTTCGCATTCACAAAGGTAGAGAAGGACCTTGGCGTGCACTTCGATGGAAGGGGCACTGGTATCTCCTTCAACTTGGATTTCAGGGTGATTCACGAGGATATCCCGGCAGAGCAGAGTCTTGTCTTTCCGATCGAGAACACCAAGCATCTGGAGAACAGTCGTAACCTTGTTGTCAACGGAATTGAGATTACTGGCGTGCAGGCTGAGCAGTGTGTCGTAAAGAGTCAACGTTTCCTCGCCCGGCATGTCTTCGACTAGCCTCACGAGAGCTTCACGCCAATCCAGCGGGATGACAAGGAATAGCCGCAGAAAAGGCTGTAGACAGGGCAACTCGACGAGTTCGATGCCTCTTCCCAGCACCACCAAGTCCTCTGCGGTGTGAACAACCATATCGTACATCAGTTGTTGAGCCATTTCGCTTGGCAACGTTGACAACTTGTGGATCACGAGGTCGGCAGAGGTGAGACGAGCGTAAAGGAAGAGCTTGAGCAAGAAGTGGTTCCCTTTCAGGTGGGATGGGTGTGCGAAAGCGTCGTCTGGGTCTTCCTCTCCAACTACTTGGGCGTTCAAAGGTGAGTTCGCGGTTGCTACCATGAGATCCAGGAATCGGAGCTGACTTTGAGTTGAGAAAGTCAGGAACATGAGCAGGAAGTCGACCTTTTTCCTGCCAAAGTTGAACAACGTGGTCACGAAGACTTCAATGGCGTTAGCTTCGGCAGGGGCGAGAGCATCGAGCATCTTCAGCAAGTCATTTTTCGGGAAGAAGGGCAAGCCGCGCTTTACCACGAGGTGGATCATTTTCTCGCTGTTGAACTTTGCAAACAACGTGATCAAGATGATAGTCGGGAACTCTTCCAGTAGCAACGAAAGCTCGCGACGCACGGCCACGTCTAGATCCAAGAGCTTGGCGGCGGAGATCCCCGTGGTCTCGTAGAACCGCCCAAGCTTCTTCAAAGTGCTCGTCGTTGTGGACAAGAAGCCGCTGTTATTCGATGCTGCAAGGAGCTTGTGGACTGCATCGATGGCTGCAAGTCTCTTGGGCGTATCCAGTGGTCGCAGCAGCTCGAGCCACGTCAACAGACAGTGTTCACAGATGGCTCTACTTACGAAGTTGACAGCACTTTCGTATCCCAGTCCGTAGACCACCTCGCCGCCCACTTCATCGTCATCCTCTCGACTGGTAGCTACGACGGTGTGGTCCAGTTCATCCAGCCAGTAGATCCATTCTCGCAACTCGGGCAGGTCTTCAGCAAACAAGTCAAGGAACTCTTTCTGGAACTTGAAGGACATTGTCTTGGCGACGGCGCAGTACGTGATGGCTCGCGATAGCCCCAGTGTCTGGTAGATTTTCGTGAGAAGACTACGGTCTCTGCTGTCTGCGAAGGAGGCGTAGAAGTGCATGAGTTGTCTGGTCACAGCGCTGCCACTGGCACCAGCTCCACTCTCACGACCAGGAGACGTCAGACTTCCGAGATGGCTACTACGGAGTGGGCGTTGGCGGTCGTGAGCTGCGATGTAGTGATGCATGCGGATCAGATCTTGTAGATAATGCTCCACGTCGTCGGCCGGGTCAAACTGGTGCGAGAACCACGAGGTCACGTTGGAGAGTTCGGCTTTGGACTGCATTGCGCCAAGGATGTCAGCCAGTTGAACTTGTTGTGGTAGGCGAAAGCGACCAGCCACCATGACACGCAGCTCCTCAGCACATGATAACTTCTCCAGCCCAAGCAGCAACCCGACGCGTTCAGAGGGTGGGGCGACTGCATCAGGACCACCGAGCGCCATTAGCACGGTGCGTGTGCTCGCCCCAGTTCAAAACTTGAAATAGCTCTCTTGCGGTCGGTCTCCATCTCCGAAAAATCCTCGATTCGTGCAGTTGAAGTCCGTCAGCAAGTGAATTGGACTCGTGCTGACGACCGGTAGTGGGTGAGTGGGGCAGCACCTTTCTTCGAAACGGAGCGCTTGCAGATCTGGCCTTCGACATGGGCGAGCCTTCTTCTCATTCTTCAATTTCCCAACTCGGAGTCAAGTGGAACAGAGCACAATGGTCTTCTCGCGACGTCGATCGAAGAGTTCGCTCCGAGCGGGGGCAGCAGAAGCGGAAGCGGCGCGATGAGAGTTACTGGAGCTTCTGCTACGCAAGTGATGGACAGTGTGGGGCCCAAGTCTGCGAGTGCACGAGTCAAGCCAAAGGGGAAATTCCTCAAGTTGAGCTGCAAAATTGGCTGGTGTTCTCATTCTGGCGACTGCCCTTCAAGTCACAGCGACGAAATCGGTCGTCTGACCAGAAGTATGGAGGCGATGGAGCGTGAGCTCAAGTTGACGCAGCACTTTAGCGAGATCTGCAGTGAAATGGAGCGTAAAGTCGCGAAAGTGGAGAAGGAAATTCAACGGGAGGTTGCGACGGCAAGTAAGTTGGAGCTCGTGATCGTAATGGACTGCACTGATTCGATGGGACCATGGATTCAAGAAGCCAAGTCTGCGATCAACTCTATCATTGACAACGTAAAACTCGATCATCCAAGCGCTAACGTTCGGATGGGCTTCGTTGCCTACCGCGACTTCTGCGACGAAGACAAACGGCTGGAGATTCAAACGCTAACGAGCGATGTGTCGGCTGTGCGACGTTTTATTGCGTCACTTAGTGCGTTTGGGGGCGGTGATGGCCCTGAGGACGTTCCAGGGGGGCTTGAAGCAGCACTGAGCATGCCGTTCCAAGAAGGCGCGAAGCGCATTGTGCTTGTAGCTGATTCACCGTGCCATGGCAGCAAGTTTAATAACGGAGGCGATTGCTTTGACGTATCGTGTTCAGATCGAACAAAGCCCCGATATCTGCGCTCAAATGAGAGAAATGGCGAGGCGAGGGATTGATTTCACTTTCGTCGAGATCCGCCCAAACTACACGGAGAAGATGGCGGCAATTCTTGAGAAAGAGTTTAGAAGTGCCGAAAGTGGCGATGGCTTTGAGCGAGAGTTCGAGAAAGTCTCGTTGGCGGACGTTGGAGATGCAGCTCGTTTTGGAAGTGTGGTTTGGGCGTCAGCGAGCTCCTCGCTCTCAGCAAACAAGGAACGGAGCTTTCTAGCAAGCTCCAAAATCGGTCTGGAGGTCGGCAAAACTGGTCTACCAATTGCCCAGCTATCTCATGTTTTGGAAGAAGACGAGGAAGGAGAAGACGAAGCACCCGCACCGAATTACGTAGCTCCCCAACGGAAGCCTCTGGATTGGAACGAATTATTCCACTCTCCTGATATTGCCGCTGTACGCCATTCGCTTCACTTCCGATCAGGCGAAGATGTTGACTGGAAGAACTTGAACTTGAAGCACACGCAGCAAGAAACGACGATTCGCTTGACGCGAAGCTGCTTTGCGAGGGGGGCGATGAGATCTGCGCATGCGATGTATGACTGCAACACGCAGAAGTACCTCGTGGCGAAGTTCTACTTCGGAAAAGCTGCCAACAAGTGTCCAGCATCCAGTAACTCTTTGCAAAACGATGTGAAGATGCAGATTGTGGCCAAGCGTCTAGCGACTGAGTTTTCAGTGTCGGAAAACGTCGAGACGACTGTGGATTTCATTTTCACGTGCTGGTACGAGCTCAAGGACCCAGTGAAAGCGGGATGGAGCTCATCCATGTCGGTGTTTACCGCTGAGCCGTACATCCCGGGAGAGTACAAGAAGTACAACAACAACAACGGCTGGATCCGAGAGGACGGATTGAACTTAAGTGAGACAGCGCAAGCCTTCAGCCATTTCACGTGGCAGAAGACGTTTGGTGAGCTCATGGTTGTCGATCTCCAAGGCGTTGGATGTATCTTCACGGACCTGCAGATTCACTCGAAACAAGGTGACGATTTTGGCTGTGGAAATCTGTCTGATGCTGGTGTGGCAGCTTTCTTTGTCACGCACGAGTGCAATGCTGTGTGTAGAGCTCTGGCACTGAGACCAGTCAAGCGCACCGAGCTGGAAGTGAAGGTTCTCGCTCCGCCGGTTTCCACCGACAAGAAGTCGACGAAGAAGAAGGCGGCGAACAAGTCGATGACGTGCAGCTGTCCGCTGTGTGGGAGTATTACGGTGGTGCTCCACAGCTCGTTCATGCAAGCATGCCAAGGCGGACGCGAGGTGTACTGTGAATCCTGCGTCGCTCAAATCAAGAGGAAGGAGCGGAAGAAATGCTGCGTGTGCAAGAAGAAGTTCTCTATCTCGCCGCTCTGGTATTCGATGAAAGGCATGGAACCACCGGTGAAGTGCAAGAGTTGCGAAGCAAACGCTGTCTAGAGGGTGAACGAGTGATTGCTTTGGGAAAGGATGCCGGGGCGGTGACAACGATCAGGTGCAAGAGAGTTGGTGTAAGCGTATAGTTTGCCATTTCCCCTAGTTATTTCGACAACCATTGCATGCTTTTGAGGTCTCCACCTTATCCTGGTACATGTAGCCTGGCCTCTTGGTGTGGAAGACAGTGCTCATGATGGGGAGAAAGTCGGCTGTTTACCATTCGCAATGTTGACATCAGCGGCTGAACGACGTCATCTTTGATTTTTCGAGTTGCTGCATCACTCGGAGCACTGACGCGATCACGGTTTTGAGCTTTTCGTTGGATGTCACAATCGGATTCGACACTTCTCGCACACAAAGACCGGCAGTACGATGGACGAACAACTCATCGACAAGCGTTTGAGTGGACTCAACGAGTCTTTCGTGACCGTCCACGGGGTTCAAGACGATTCCGAGCAACACGCCGAGCCGGAGCCAAAACCTATGGAGGAAGTACGCGAGCTTCTAACGCTGATCCTTCCAGTGGTAAGCTAAATCACAATGAACTTTGAAGCCGTGAACCTCTCGTCTAACTGTTGCTTTCAGACAGGAACTACGGTGCTTGAGTTCCTTCCTGGTATTGCCTCCATCCTTCTGGCGGGCAACATGGAGGGCCCAAACACACAGCACTACGTGGACGCTGCCACAATCTCCGTGATGGTAAGGGCGAATTCTCAGCGACTCGTGACCTAGAACATGTTCAGACTCACGCTTGCTTTCATGTCCACTCGCAGCTAATGAACGTCACGGCACAATCGCTTGGGTTGGGCCTGGCATCGGCGCTAGATACGCTTTGCTCCCAGGCCTACGGAGCCAAGCGCCTCGACAAGATCGGCGTCTACTTTCAAACGGGAGTGGTGGTTCTCACGGGGGCTCTCGTGCCTATGCTCGTAGTCAACTCGTTCGCAGAGCCCATTCTGAACGTGCTCGGCCAGGACGCCGACGTCACCGAGCTGACACGAGATTTCTCCCGCCTGATGCTGCCTGGACTGCCGTTCTTGTTCCTGTACGAACTCGTGCGGAAGGTGATGCAGGCGCAGAACATCGTCAAGCCGCTTGTCGCCATCGCAGTCATGGGAAACCTCGTCAACGTCGCTGCTGGCTACGGGCTCGCGTACCACACATCTCTGGGGTTCAACGGCATCGCAGTGGCGCGGTCGCTTGGTAATATCACACTCGTGGTTCTCCTTGTACCGTACTTCTTGTGGAGACCGAGCCAGCTTCGGCAGTGGTGGGGGAATGGCTGGAATCTCAAGGCAGCCGCAAGCTACACGAGGCTCTTCATGCGTATCGGTCTCCCTGGCATGGTCATGATGGCTGTGGAGGTTTGGGCCTTCGAGATTCTCTCCATTTTGGCTGGTGTACTCCCAGACAGCGTCGTTGCACTGTCAACACACGCTGTGCTCATGAACGTCAACGTCATTCTCTACACGGCGTTCTACGGCATCGCAGTCGCTGCCAGCATCCGCGTAGGCAACTGCTTGGGCGCGGGCCAGCCCAAGAAGGCTAAGATGGCGAGCTATCTGGCTCTCGCGATCACGTTGGGGGTCTCGGTGGTGTTCGCCGTGCTGCTTTTCAGTCTCAGCGACTTCATTCCCCGCTTGTTTCTCGACGACGGTGACAGCGCCGACCTCGCGTCCAAGATCATGGCCATGTGGTCGCCCCTTGAGATCGTCGACGGCCTCAACGCGGCCATGCAGGGCATTTTCCGAGGAGCAGGGAAGCAGAAACCGGCTGCTATTGCCAATGTCCTGGGCTACTACGGCGGTGGGATTCCTTTGGGCGCCATTCTTGCCTTTGCAGCTGGTCTGGGCGTCGAAGGGCTGTGGTGGGGCATTGGATTCGGCATCGCAGCCACGTGGGCGTCCTTGACGTTCCTGATGCTACGCTACTGGAACTGGGACCAGCTTGCGAGCGAAGCAAGACAACGCACGGCGCAGTAGTGAAGCAACTGCAAGTTGAAGCTTACCATCACTCCTGAATGTGAGGGTCACTCCTACACGTCACTGTCACGAGGTGATATAATGCCAGCGTCGTAAACACGATCATTTACGTTCAGATTGCTCACTTCACTTTTGTGCGTGCCGCGTGTGGCTGCTAAGTCGTCTCCGCGTCATGCTGCGGCGTCTTCCACGGTACAGAGCTGTCGCTGCTCCCTACTCCTCTACCCTCGGCCTCCCTCTCTAACGCTCTTCCTTCTCCATGTTCTGCCGCTCGCGAAGCTTCCAGGGCGCGGCGTTATCGCTGGCTCGGGCTCGTGTGGGGCCACGCTCGAGTTTGCTGCATTTC
Source organism: Phytophthora chlamydospora (assembly GCA_012295415.1). NCBI lineage: Eukaryota > Oomycota > Peronosporomycetes > Peronosporales > Peronosporaceae > Phytophthora > Phytophthora chlamydospora. The sequence goes on from JAABLK010000297.1 coordinate 29,032, forward strand.
GCGCCCTCCAGAAGCTCCCAGCTGCTCTTCTCGACGCTCTCGAAGGACCAGAACGACAAGCAAGAGGATGGTGCTGTTGTAGCCAAGGTCCGGTCCAAGACCCTTATTTGAGTCATTTTCGCTATTAACGTAACTAATTGGTTTAATGCATATGCACTGGATGTGGTGCTGTAGGTCCCGGAAGCCAAGGCCGGAGAAGTCAGAAGGCTAATGTCGCTGTATAAACCTGAGAAGAAGCCGCTGGCCATCTCCATCTCAGCGCTGGGCGTCTCGACGTTCATTACCATGTGCGTTCCTTACGGAATGGGTAAAGTCATCGACGTGGTGACGGCGGGCTCGGCTGCTGCCCTGCCGCTGCCCACTGTAGTGACGCTTCTCGGTGGACTATTCGCCGCTGGCTCCATCGCCAACGTCATTCGTGTCGACACGAGCAACATGATCGGCGAGCGGATCACCAACCGACTCCGACAGGACACGTACGCGTCCATTTTGCGCCAGGAGCTGGGCTTCTTCGACGCATCCAGGACGGGCGAGCTGCTCAACCGACTGAGCGCAGACACGACGCTGATCGGCAAGGTGCTGAGCGATAACGTGGCCAGCGGACTGCGCAGCACAGGCCAGGCTCTGGGCAGCATTACCATGATCTTCGTCACGTGTCCGCAGCTAGCCATGGTCATGCTCTCGGTGGTGCCTCCTATTGCCATTGGAGCCGTGAGCTACGGCCGCTATGTGAAGAAACTCACGACGAAAGTGCAGACGCAGCTGAGTGAAGCGACTGAAGTGGCGGAAGAGAAGCTCGGCAACATTCGTGTGGTACGCTGGTTCGCCAAGGAGCCCTATGAAGTCGAGACCCACCGTCAGAAGGTAGACGAGGTGCTCACTCTGGCTCGGAAACGCTCGCTCGCAAGCGCCACGTTCTTCGGCGGCGTGGATTTCGGTGTGAAGATGAGCATGCTGGGCGTGCTGGGCTACGGCGGACAAATGGTGGTGGACGGGGTACTCACGAGCGGCGACCTCACGTCGTTCTTGCTGTATACACTGTATGTTGGCTTCTCGTTCGCGGGGTTGTCGTCCTTTTACGCCGAGCTGATGAAGGGCATCGGCGCTTCCTCGCGTGTGTTCGAGCTGCTCCATCGCCAGCCGAAGATCCGGATGCCTGAGGGAGGGTGGGCGTCGTTGCCTACTCCGTTCCAGGGCCACATCCAGTTCAAGGACATTGAGTTTGCCTACCCTACTCGTGCGGACTCGAAGATCTTCAATGGCCTGAACCTGGAGGTGTTGCCGAACGAGACTCTGGCGCTTGTTGGTCCTAGCGGCTGTGGCAAGTCGTCGGTCATGTCGCTGCTCGCTCGCTTCTACGAGTTGGATGGCCCCGGGTGCGGCGGAAACATTACGCTGGATGGTACGGATATCTCCACACTCAACCCGGCCGAGCTGCGCAGTCTTATGGGCGCAGTTCCTCAAGAACCGCCGCTCTTTGCGTGCTCGATTCGGGACAACATTGCCTATGGCTGTACAGAAGGACAGGAGGCGACTTTAGAAGACGTCATTCGTGCTGCAAAAACCGCAAACGCACATGATTTCATCACGTCGTTCCCGGATGGATACGATACGATCGTTGGCGAGCGTGGCCAGGCGCTTTCCGGAGGACAGAAGCAGCGTGTGGCCATCGCGCGCGCATTGGTAAAACGCCCCAAGATCCTCATTCTCGACGAGGCCACCTCAGCACTGGACCCAGAGAGCGAGCGACTCGTGCAGGATGCGGTGGATCGCGCCAAGCAAGGACGCACGGTGGTGCTGGTGGCACATCGACTCTCTACCATTAAGAGCGCTGACCGCATTGCCGTGATCTCCGACGGCCGCGTCGTGGAGCAGGGCACCTTCAACGAGCTGGCTTCTCGTGAAGACAGTACGTTCACGCAGGTGGTCCTGAACGGGCAGAACTAGCGGCGCCATTCGCTCGAAAACTCTCCTCTCTAGACCTTCAAGTACTGTGGGTGAGCGTTGGTATATACTTGATGAAGTAGAAAGCCACTTGTTGGGGGCTGACATTATCTTGCTGGTTAAACTGTGCTATTCATCGAATGCTGGTTTTCTAAAGGTGCCACACGGGGAGGAACAAGGTCAGCTCGACGGTGGGTTACAAGCACAGAACAAGATGAGACTTACACTGCTTTCAGGTATTCTTTGGTGAAATAGTCGAGCGACAAGGAGCCGCTGCGAACTGCCGCTACGCCACTTCCGACTGGTGTCGTGGCGGGTTCGCTCTGGCCGGCCTCGGGTTCTCCTTCTCTGCTCGACTTGTTGCTGCCGTCAAACGTCGAAAACGAGCTGGTTGTATCCGGAAGACTTGCCGAATTTTGCAGTGTCGGCAATGGACCATCGTCTCTGAGTGTTTCACGCCCCGGCAGGGAGATCCAGCTCATTTCCAAGGCGTCAGTGTGGACGGCTGCCGGTTTCTCAGACGGGAACAGGTGATTGTACAGGAACGTCAGCACCTCATCGTGCGCTAACAAGCGCTCAATCAGCCGCACTCGGTCGTTGGGCGTGAAATCATCCAGTTCAACGTCAAACTTGGGCTGTCGAGCCTTTTCAACTGGAATTGCGGAGCGCAAACCTCGTTGTGCAGCTCCTCGCTCGGGTTTTCGCTCGGGCCCAAGGTCGCGTCTTCGACCGACTTCCTCTTTCACCGAGTCCACACATTGCAAGAAGAACCTTTCCAGCAGAGACTGGCCGGTGCCGCCATCCCGTCTCAGCAGACGTTGCTGCCTCTTGATCGAGGTGAGTTCGTTCGCTTTGTGCTGGAGCTCCCGCTTCAAGCTACGGATCTGCTTTTTGAGCTTCTCCTCTCGCTCCTCCGCAAGTGTCGCGGACTGTCCGGAGGCCATATCCAAGTTCAAGTGGGGCAAGCCGTGTGCCCCCATTGCAGGCGCTCCACTGGTTGAGAAGTCTTGCGAATCTCGCTGCTTCAGTTTCTTCAAGCCGGACCTGTTTTGAGCGTCAAAAGGTGGGAAAACGCCTGAGTCTGACCCGGAATTGTTGCCAGGAACCGAGAGCCGAACGTCCAGCTCTGCGCGAAGCAGCTTGTTCTGTTTCTTGCACGCCTTGAGCTGCTTTTCAAGCCAAGTTCGATCTTCTTCGATGGCCTCCAGGTTCTCTTTCATGTACTTGAGATCCTTCGTCATCGTCGTCGTGAACGCATCAAGCCGCAACGCCTCTTTCCGGTACCAGTCGCGCTCGTCCTCGATCTTCTTGATCTTCTCGGACTTGTTCTCGACGGTCTCGTTGCGGTGGATCTTCTCGCGCATCTCGTGGAGCTCCTTCTGGACGTTGTACATGTGCGCACGATAGGCAGCCAAGAAGTCCCGCTCCTGTCGAGCCAGTACAGCACTGATCTACAGGATCAAGACGGAGGTTAGCATCGCGCTGGAGGCGTGGGTGATACTTTGAATCGACCTGATACCTTTTCAGATAAAGAGCCAACGACATCGTGAAGCTGAGCGTGTTTCTCCCGAACGATCGCCATACTGCCACAGAGCAGAGGTGAGTGAGGCTCATTCAGTTGTTGCTATGATAAGGAAACACAGACGTACGCTGGGGTTTCATCGATGACGATGGCGTTCGAGCTGTGCCCATTCTTGTTGCCAGCTGCAGAGTCCGAGATCCGTTTGACCGACGTCAGGAAAGTCTCCTTGGAGAAGACCTCCACATCCTCCTGATTCATCGGAATTCTACGGTCAAACTGAAGGCCTGTCAGCCTCGTGCTTCACTCGTGAAGTCTTTGGATGGAGAACATGCCACAGAGATGTCATCAGAAATAGAGAGCTCGTTCTTTTTCAAGAAACGGCCCAACGTCATCAAGCTCCTCAACACTGTCCAGCATCCCACCAGAAGAGAAGACAAGCTTCACCTGAACGAAAGCCCTTGAACATGAAGCAACCTCATTGTGTGTGCATCGAAAAGGGATGTCTGACAGGTTAGGATATACACACGTTTTTCGGATATTATAACTACACAAAACCCGTATCCAAGAAACCGTCCCAGCCCAACGACGCTTCAATCCACAAGCTGACAGCAACTTAGCAACGCGCAGAAGCCTCGGTTCATCCATGTCGGATCCCCATTCTTCCCAGTCACGAGCTTCTCTGGCTCCTTCGATCTCGTCGTTCCCGCGTGCCGACATTTTCTACGATTCGGACAGCGACGAAAGTGATAGCGACGTGGAAGAGCTCTTCAACGCGGAAGATTTCGTGACCGTGTCCCAAGACCTTTTACTGGTGAAGCTTCGTTGTTTTCATCCCAAACTCGACGTTACCGGTCTTTCTGCTGCGTTTCAGCGTGAGTTTGGTGTCGTGAGAGAGTCTCAAGAACTAGAAGCGCGACTACAGAAACTACAAGCGCCTGAATTTCGAGCTCTTTTCGTGCTCTACCTGAAAGCTGTTAGTATCGCGAAAGAGGCTCAGTACACTACCAACGCAGGGTCAGGGATTCTCCCCGAGTACCAGCCACTTTTGGAGAGCACCCGCACGTCCTGCGAGACGCAGCTCTTTCAGTTAATATACGAACACGACAAGTTTCAGCAGGAGGCATCCGAGATGCTGGCAGTCGAGGTATCCGGCAGGAACTTCCCCAAATATTCTCGTACAGTGTCCAAGGCGGAGCTTCGTCGTTGCTGCAAGGTCATCGATGATTTGTTTCGCCGCCACGTAGAAGGGGAGACCACGGCGGCACACCAAGCATTCACTCTGTACGCTGCCCAGACTCTGAACGAAAAGCTCCTGATCACGGACAACGCCCCTCGCTATGACTCCTGTGCCGTCTTCAACCACTTTGAACAGCCCGTCTTCGACCGCCTCATCTTGTTCGCGAAAGACCCCAACGTCGTGGAGCGTTTGGTACTTCAAAGACAGCAACAAGTCGAGGCAAACCGCATCAAACAGCAATCCTCGCAGCAACTTCGAACCATTTTCGATACGCTACGCCTTAAGCAAGCCGAGAAGCTGGAGCAAATGCAGACGCAGGAATACGAGACGATCAAGAATCAACTGGAGAAGACGCTAGAGGCAGATCTACAGCACATCCGCCAGATGCACGCAGCGCTGCTTAACCACGAAAGAGCGAAGATAAACGCCAAGTACCAAGAACAGAAGACCGTTTTAAACGAGAAAGTGAAGTGCATGCAGCGAGATGTGATGGCGCTACAGAAGAAATGTGACAGCAGCGGTTGGCACGGACTTGAGCGGTTCATCATGAACACGTCGCTTCAGGTGGAGCGGATCTTCGGCACCAGCGAGTATCTGCTGCGTCTGCTCATCCTCGCGGAAGACTTAAACTCCGAGTCGTTGCGTCGTGCGTTGATCTGTTACATTAGTGAAGAGGATAAACTGCCGCAGTTCGTACTTCGTAGAGAACTTACGAGCAAGATGGTCGCGGAAACCACAGTACTTGCCATCCTCAAGGAGTCGACGACTAAAGATCTGAGAGAGGTGGCGAGCTATGGCGCGAGCTTCCTGCATCAAGACCTGGTGACGCGCGAGCTCCACACCCGGAAAGTTGAGTTTGGGCGATTCTTGGCTGGATTAACGAATGATCGTCTTCGGGCTGCGAGGCGCTACACCATGACAAAGAGACTTACAAGCAACAGTTGCAAAGCACCGAAGGCCGACGTAGTTGACAACCAAGCGGACGCGGCCGACGACGTTGATGCCCCACAGATGGTCCTCGACGCCACGTTTGACCGCTTTTTGTCAGCACTTGAAGACTTTCCGGAGATTCTTTCGCAGGAATTCACTCGTCGTCGTGAGTTCTCGAGCGTGAAGATGGATAGCACCGACATTGAACAATACGTGAGCTTTGCGGCTGAAGACTGTGTGCTACAGTTGGAAGCATCCCATCGGTATTGTACGGTGCATGCAACAAAAGAACGACGTCAAGGCGAGTCGGGGAAATGGATCTTTGAGGTGAGCATTGACGTTTTCGGCGGAGATGGAGAAAGTCTACTGGTTGGCTGGGAAGTCCCGCGTGATACGCCATCTACAAGCCTCACTGACCCATCGTCATCTCTTGGCACGAAAGCTTTCGGTTCGTCGGATTGTAGCTCGGTTGTTCCTGGGATCTCGCCAAGTGAGGATGGCCGCAGTTTTGGCGTGACTTGGCAGGCGGATGGTGGGCTGGACATGGGGATGTTACATTTCAACTGGGTATCCAAGTCGGGCGTTCCAACCTTCCGAGCTGGAGACGTCATTGGCTGTACCATTGACCAGGACGTGGCTGTGCCTCACGTACGGTTTTATCTGAACGGAGACCTGACGCTACCTTTGCGTCGCACGACAACAAACGCCATCGGAGGTGGTGTACCGTTGGCTGCTGATGGCTCTGTGGCAACTGAAATCCCGAACACATTCGGCATTCCAGTGATGAATCCTGCCTATCGTCTTGCACCGGTAGTTTCCATGTACTCGTCAAGCAAGAAGCCTCAAATGCGAGTGAGCTTCAACTTCCGAGGCGACTTTAAGTATCCAATCGTGGGCTTCGATCCGTTCGGTGCCCCACTTTAAAAATGAAATTCGAGCTGGTAGCTGGCTTAGACTAGGCTGTCGAAAGCTACGCATCTTCCAGAGCTGCAACGGGATGGAAGTGATTTATGACTTCAGATCAATCGACATAGACTGCGTCGGGGTGCAATCCGCACCAGTGATGGCCAAAAATGTATTGCAGGTATTGGCATTGATCAATATTACTCGCAATGCCATACTGCAAGCCTGACAGGCATTGCAATACATATTGGAACTCCCAGCGAGATTGCAATTATTACT
>JAABLK010000298.1:0-35489 GCA_012295415.1 Phytophthora chlamydospora
GTGCTAGGAGCAAGCATGAGGCCTGTCGATTAACCGGATGGTGGTGCGGCTCGTTGGGGGGGGGGGGGGGGGGGGTGGGGAGGGGGGGGGGGGGGGGGGGGGGGGCATTCACGGGTCTCAATTCTTACATTATGTTGCTTCCCCACAGTTACCGCTGAATAGACGATATCAATCAAGACCGTCGTCGACATGAAATTCAACGTACGCTGTTTTGTTTTTCTTGCTGGGCAGGTCGTTTCTAGTGTTGACTATGCCGCTAACGATGTTCCTAAGTGTACAGCTTCTTAGTGATAAAGTCTTCCGTTGTGTACCCCGAGGGTATACATATCAGGTAGACATTGTATTCGGCGCAAATTTGTGTCATTCGTTAGTCGCGCGCTCGTTGTTCTTCGATAGCAGTGTCAGACCGATGAAAGAAGGGGATTTCTCGTTCATGATGGGCGCCGTCGCACTCAAAAGCTAGTGACAAGTCCTTGTTGTACACGCCAAGTTATATTCCGTTGAGGAAGATCGGGTGTGCCTTACGGAATGTGTACATCAATCGATTTACAAATCTTTCACGCGCTGTGTGTTCCGACTTGTAGCTACACTTTGTACACTCATAACCGGAACCAACACGGTCATGGCTAGCCACACATGCTCAACATCAATCGAATAGATCGATACGTATTTGACCTTATCCTGCGGCATCACTGGGTCCATTCGTTACGAAGGTGAGGCTGAATTGCTCCATCGAATTACATCAGTCGACTTTGCCCATCATTGTGTGCATATGAGGCACCCAGTTGTTGAACTTTCTCGGACAGATGAGTCAATTCCGGCCATCATTTGTGACGAGATCAAATTGCATATCCACCCACCGTTAGCGCTGGAACCACGCAAAATCAGTCGGAGCCCCACGTTCAGTTCATAGCGTTTAATATCACAACGAGATGAGGATGGGTACCCACGCTTGAGTTCCAACTATCCTCGCACATGGGCTACCCAGCACAACACGGGTAATTGCTATCCCTGTCAGCCACGCGTGGCTGCAACGGCAACTGGCCTTCTTCATACTCTTGGCCGCAAACGACTTCATGCCACCGTTGTAGGCATCTCACTCTGTTTTACATCCTCACGAACAAACCCTACAGAATTGCACCAGTCCGTTGGGCAAATCTGCTCATTGCATACACTGCACCCGTGTCCAACGAGCAGTTGTTGTGTCATAGTAAGTTCTTAGATTAGATAAATATTTGTTCTTGATAAGTGATTAGCTAAATGCATCCAATCGCATAACTCATCATAATCAGTCGCATAATAGGTACTCATTTTCCTTTCCACTTTGGACAAATATTACGATTTTAGCTTTACTAGGCTGGAGAAAGCAGTACATCAGACACAACAACGAGACCAGGACACAGTTCGCCAACTAGAAGCAAGGTTGGCGAGTCTTGGGGAGAAGTTTGGCCTTTGTGAGATCTGTGCAAAACTGGATGAAGCTCACGGTGGGCTGAGTGCCCGTGTCGTGGCATTGGAGGATGACATGACGAGTATGATCGAGTTCAGCGGCAAACCAAGCCGCTACCTCAACAACACCATGATACAGACGATGCTCGCGGGCAGCCCAGGTCCTCCAGATCGCAACGACGGCGAAAACCATCGACTGGAGCCCGTCTCCCATCCCCACAAATAGCGACCGAACCATCAACGCCTACGCGGGAAAGAGGTCAGTGCCGATGAGGGAATACCTACCAGACAAGAATCCTGCCACGAAGATTTTTTCTCTCTGCAGTGGTGCCGCCGCTGGAGACCAAATGCTCGAGAGTGTCCAAGTCCAAGAAAGGTAAGTCAAAGAACAAGAAGGCCAAGCCACCAAAGCAAGAGGAAGTTTGAGTGAAGACAACGACGACTAAGGACCAGTTTTAAGAGCAATGGCTATGCTATTGCACGCATTGCGTAATGCTCATTATTTTCATGTGCACTTTATTGGGGGTTGCCACTCGATATTTTTCAAAACAAGTCATTTGTTGAATTCTGTCAAGTATTATGAAACGTAGAAAGCAATATGTTGTAGCTAAATTATGGCTCGATCCGTTGGTCAAGTCCAGGATTCGGAGTATAAACAATAACTGTAAATTTAACATTTTTAATTGTTCTTGTGTAATTAACACAAGCATTTGCAATATAATTGGGCAAGCAAGTATACTTTATAAGTGGTGTGTTCTATAAACGCAATGCGGTGGTGCCCCATTTTCCACCGACACACCAAAGCGAAGCGACGCTTCACCAGCCACTTCCGCCGCCCCGCCATGTGCCCCAGCGAGCCCCGCGGCACCTCCGCGCCCATCTCTGCCTCGCCTGATGGTTCCTGGTGTCCGGAGTTCCACCCCACGCGCGCGGAGTTCCAGTGCTTCGCTTCTTACATCCGCACAGTCGTCGAGCCGCAGTGTTCCAACATCGGCATCTGCAAGGTACTGCACTGTGCTGCAGTCCAGCGTTGTCTGATTAATCTGATAATTCGCTATTTTGTGCCATTGCTGACGTTGTGTGCCACTTCTGCTGCTCAGATTGTGCCGCCTCGAGGCTGGTTCAGTCGCTCGTACGACATCTCGCAGCTGCAGTGCCAGGTCTCCGCTCCTGTGAGCCAGCACGTGGCCGGCAAGAAGGGCATCTTCAATGTGGACCTGGTGGAGAGGAAGACAATGAGTCCTGAGGAGTTCCAGGCCATGACCGAGTTCGCCACGGACAAGGAGCCTGCAGACACCGACAACCCGATGGACGTGGAGCGGCGATTCTGGAAAGGCCTCCGAGGAACGATGGATGCTCCTGTCTATGGAGCAGATATTGTGGCCTCGCTGTTTGGAGATGCCGACGCAATGTCGTGGAACTTGAACGACCTCAACACCATTCTGCGCAAAATTGACCTGCCAGGCGTGACAAGATCGATGCTGTACTTTGGCATGTGGAGAGCGATGTTCGCGTTCCACACGGTACGTGGCTAACAGGAAAACGTTCTTGATGAAAGAAACAGCTTTCTGATGATAACACATCCACATGCGCAGGAAGATATGGATCTTTATAGCATCAATTACGTTCACACAGGGAAGCCCAAGTTTTGGTATGGAGTCCCACCTGACGCTGGTAAGTACTCTACTGTCTGCTTTGAACTATCGCTGGCGCATTTTGCTGACCGTTATGCATCTAGCACCACAACTGGAACGAGCTGCACAGTCGATGTTTCCTGAAAAGCACCATGAGTGCCATGAGGTACGTCTTCTTCTCTCTGTATCACACCTTTTGACTGCACGATTTTGACTTCTATCAACGCATTAACCAGTTTCTGCGGCACAAGACATCACTCATTTCACCCGCCCGGCTAAAGGAGTTTGGTGTTCCCTTTTATCGAGCCTACCAAAACCCGGGAGAGTTTGTGATCACATTTCCAGCTGCGTATCATCAGGGATTCAACCTCGGTACGAATCTCCCTTTTGGCCAACTTCGTTTTGCGAGGAACTCATATATTATCTGTTATGTTCAATTTGTAGGTTTCAACATCGCAGAAGCTGTCAACTTCGCGTCGCTGCATTGGATTCCCTACGGTCTCAAAGCCAAGGTGGGGGAGGAAAATATGTTTTTGTATACAGCTTGTGGTCGCTCACACATCTGACTTTGATGTTGTACCGTTTAGGTGTGCAAGTGTCTTCCTGACAGTGTGCGGATCGACATGGATTCGTTCCTGACGAAGCTGTTTGAAGAGCCCCCGGGTTGTCCAGAGCTATTGGGCGACGGCGCTTGGATCTTCAGTTGCAAGTGCAACAAGTACTGCAGCAGTAACAATGTCCACGCCGAAGTGGAGGTACATGCGTGCTCCATGTCTGCAATCTATAATATTGTTTGTCTTGTAATAACCTACTTTGGTCTGCTTTTCCAGGAACAATGGTTTGAATGCTCGAAGTGCATGATTTGGGCCCATGTACGCTGCATTCATCCTGACCTGGTGGAGAAGGCAGCTGAAGACCTTCCTCAGTCATTACTCTGCCATCGCTGCATCATTGATGCAACTGGGGGCAAACCTCGCGTACTGTCGAGTGGTGGATTAGGGAAACGGAGCGGCACGGCATCGAAGAGCGCAGTGCGAAGCGGTCTGGGCAAACGGAAGAAGGAGGCTGCTGTGGTTCATACGAAGAAACAGTCGGCAAAAGTTCCGGTCTCCGCCACCATGCTGTCGCCCTCCAAGAAGATAAAACCTGCGTCAAAGACCAACGATCCCCGTGTTGTCACACCCACAGGGACAACGAAGGGCAGAGCTGCTGCTCGCAAGTATCTCACGATGAAGGGCTCGACCATCCGATTCGAGGACACCGAGGTTCGTCATCACGTTCCGGTTGATTGCTAGTTTTAGTATTGGGTGAGACTGAGATTTGACTTTTTACAATTGCCCTGTGCGTGGCCCTGTACCTGCAGGGGAAGGTTGTGGCGGTGGAAGGCAAGCACATTCGCGTTCACTACAAGGTAAACGGAGCTTCTGATAAGATGGTACAGTCGACTTCTGATCCTCTCTCACGTATTTCTTCCAAACTGGCAGGGTGAATCTGCAGACAACGATGAGTGGCTGCCAGTGAACTCAAAGGAGCTGCACCAGCGGATCGTAGCGGTGGAGCCGCCCGCGCCTAAGTCTGCCACTTTTTAGTCTAGACTGCTGAAGCCAATCTACACATGCAGCTATCATTCCGATACATCAGCCTCGCTTTCATTATGCCTTTCCGCTTCTAGCGCGCTTCCAGCCAACAATGGCCAAGAAGGACGTCTCCGTGGGCGAGTTCGACCCAGCCACAGGCCTCACGCACATCACGCAGCAGCGCGGGCGGCTGCTGTTCAACATGGGGGCGAGCGTCAAGAAGCAGAAGTCCCAACGAGGCGCCCCACCAGTCGAAGCCGCAGCTAAGGCGACGCCCTCGACGTCCACAGGAATCTTCACGGGTCTGTCGCTCTACCCGGAAGAGGCCCATTATCTGCTGCGGCGAGGGGCGCTGGCCATCTTCTTAGCACCTTCAGACAGTGAAGAGTCCAGGGAATTGACTGTCGCCGGCTTCACCGCCATGCTCGCGCAGGACGCGTGCGTGTCGCTAGCCTGCATGGAGGTGTACACCTTCCTGAAAGACCAGAAGCTGCATCCTCGGCGCAGTCTCGACCTAGACGGCCGTATTGCACCACTTCACTTCAAGGAGGGGAGGGCGTGTGTTGTTGCGTTCGACGTCTGGAAGACGGTGACTATTGATCCTCCTGCCACTGAGGGCGAAGAGGTTGGGAAGAAGAAGCAAAGGAAGACACTGATGCTGGTGTTTCGAGTAGTGGTGTGTCGCTTTGGAGACGCGGCGCCAAGTCCACGCAGCCTTCGCCAGGCTGTTGAAAGCAGCGATGCTCGAGATGGCGACGGGGCTGCAGTTCCCGTGAAGCTGGCCGTGGTCCACCATGACCAGAGCGTGCTGCTCTTTGAGGTCAGCAATGCGGTTCCTAATTAACTTCAACGTGAGCAAGCAGAGCTTTTGAGAGGAAAAAAAATGTTTTGACGTTGAATAATAATAATAATATGGTTGGACACTTTCGCCGCCAGCTACACGCAATGAAGCCACTGCAACGAAGCGCCCGACGCACCAGAAAGCTGGTGCGGGTGGTGGTGGGAGATCTCAAAAAAAAAAAAGACTACGGACGGACGGACAGATGGGACGGCGCTCTACGAGGAAGCTGCAGCACTTGTGACCACCACGACGTCGCCCTTCCCATTTCATGCCTGCTCGTTCGGGGCGAAGTAGCTCGACAGGAACTTCTCCGGGTCCAGCACGAAGTCGTCGTCGTCGATGCACAGCTCCGCAGCAAAATTGTCACCGTCCAGAGAGGCGGTGTCGAGCTCCGCGAAGGGCTCGACGGGGGAGGCGTCAGCAGCGGAGGCCTCCGTCTTGAGGTCGCTGCTGCTGCTCTTTTCCGTGCTCGAGGTCGAGAACCACTCGAGCTCCTCCTCGGTGAGCTGCAGGAGGTCGTCGTTGTCGATGGACGCCAGAGTCTGGTCCACGCAGTCGAGCGAGTACTCGGCCAGGGCCTTGTCCTCGGCGAAGTCGAGGATCATTGCCTCAGCTGCCGCGTCGGCGAAGTCCAACGGCAGCTGGTGCGGAGGCTGCATGGCTGTAGCAGCGTGGCTCTTCATGGTGCGGCCGAACATGAAGCGCGCGTCCATGGGGTTGCCGAAGAAGACCTTGTTGCCCGAGAGCGACGGCATCTTCTGCTTGGGGGACATGTGCGCAGCCAGGGGCAGCTCGCGCGCGAGGCGCTTGGGCACGCTGGGCAGCACGGCGTCGCAGTCGACGTCCGCGTCCATGTCCAGCACGGAGCACTTGCGCTTGCGCATGAGGTGCATCTTCTTCTTCTGCGAGGAGGGGCTGGTAGGCGAGGAGGGCGGTGCCGTGCCGGCCGCGATGGCAGCACGGTCCTGGGCTTCGCGCTCCTTAAGGCGTGCCTCCTCCTTCTCCAGCTTCTGGTAGTATTTCTGCGCGTGGGTGCGGATCTGCACCACGGTGCGCGTTTTGATGAGCGTCGCGATCTTCTTCCACGCGCGGTAGGGGAAGGTCTCGAGGCCCTGCAGGAACAGCTTGTGCTCGGACTCGGTCCAGCGGCCCGTGTTGGCCTTCATGGGTTTGGCCTGTCCGCGCGCGGCATCTTCGGTGGCATCGTCGTCGTCATCGTCCGACGCATCGTCGCTCGAGGCTGAAGACGGGATGCACACGCGGTGGCTGGGGAAGGCGTTGGCACTGGACGGCGACTTGGTGGAGACGGCGCTGGAGGCGGCGGCGGCCAGCTTGGCCGCGGGGTCGCGCGGAGACACGGTGGCGGCGAAGAGCGGCACGTCGTTGCCCAGTGGGGTCATGGGCGCGTCACCGACGCTGCAGAGGAAGGCGTCGTCCACGTGCTGTAGCGACAGAAGCTTGGGGTGCGATCGCGCGCTCTTGAGCACGGCGGCGGAGGCCATTGTGAGCGGAGTTGAAGCGAAGAGGGGGGGGGGCGGGGGGGGGAAGGAGCCTTCTTTTGTTCTAGAAGGATGACGACGCACGCTCGGACGGAGTGATGGTACGCACAAAAGATACACGCGAGACGGACGACAAGACGGTCGGCAACGATCGCCAACAAGAGCAGGAAGGGGAAACAGGGGCAAGCGTGGCGGGCTTGCAGGAGTGAAGGAGGCACGTGCACGGCTCCAGGTAAAAGCTCAAATGAGCAGGCCGCAGCAATCTTTCCTTTTTTTGCCGAGTCACCCCTCGAGCGAAGGGGCTGCCTGCGCGGTCCGGGCTTGAAGCGCTCGACCAATCGCATGCGACGGGTCGCGGAAGCGGGTCGAAGCGACTGCGCTGCTGCTGATACAGCCGTCATTTTTTTTATTTTACTGTTTTTCTTCCCACGTGTCGTCATATACGCACTATGCTGCAAAATAATCTATTCCTGCTGCTCAATTTCCTGTTCGACGAATTGGATCCAAGCCTTGTCCATCCGCAAATCCGTGTGCGATCAAATGTCCTCGTGGTCACGACTGACGATGGCACTATAGCCTACCGGATAAAAGGCTCCAGCGAGCATCATAGTGTGGGTGATCCGGCAACCAGGGCTCCAAAAACATCAATTTGAAAAAAATAGTTGCCAATAGATAACTTGCTATAATTGATTGGTGGGGAAGCCAATACATTATCAACACCATACAAACTTCCATATAAAGCAATCGATACCAGACCGACGGCATGGCTCGACTGGGTCCTATTGATACCCAATCCAACCAATATCTGATTGATCGCGATGATACAATATCAATCATATTGTTTCTGGCCAAGTCCACACGCAAGATAGCCACTCACTCTCGTGCACTTTGGCAGCGCAGCAAACTTAGTTGGTAGAAACAACAGAGCCTTCATAAAATTGTTCATATCACGCGGACGAATTCATCAAATGATAGAGGCAGCAAATAAAATACGTGATGGGTGCAGAGCAATCGGTAAGAAAACCTGAACTACAGATTCTTTCCGAATAGAAGGTCGGAAAGTCCTCGATATTTCCGGTATCAGTAACACGTTGACATCGACCCGCATGCCGTTTCGGCGCCGGTTATCGAACGCATTGGTCAGAGCCCGGCCCCGGATCGGACGGAGACGCAGCGAGCATGTTGCCGCTGGTCAACGGCGAGAATCTCACCCCGGCCAACCCGCCCGGCAGCCATCGCCGCGGCAGCCATACCCTTGCCGCTGTCCGCCAGCTGGGCGTGCGTGTGCGGCGCTGGCAAGCCCGCATTCGCCGCCGGCGTTGAAGTGGACGATCAAATTTATGCGCCGCTCGTCTGCCGGCAATGACAATAGCCGGGCCATTGGTTCGTGGAAAGTTCTGTCGAAAAACCTCGCGGGAAAAACCTCGGCGTGGAAGGGTGGAAGGAATCAGCGCGCCGCGATTGGCCGAAAATGTCGAGCCCACTTCAACGGCCGCGTATCTTTTCAGGGCGCGTCATCTGCCTCGGACACCCGGCCCCGCATCGGGCCTGCCTGCAATGGACACCGCCGGCAATGGACACTAGCAACAGGCCAGGAAACGAGGGAGCGAGCAAGGCATGTGTCCGCTCCGCCGGTTGCATCTTGCACGGCCCGATCGCTGCGGCCGAGCAATCGTGGCCGCAAGCACTTCAACGTGACGTACGTGGGCCCGCGGGAAGGTCGTTTATGTTGCACCCCGAAAGGCCGCGTCCGCCGCACGAGTGGCCAGCATTGCACGCGGAGGGGCGCGCCCGAACCCAGCCTCGCCGCCGTCCATCGGCGTCATTGGGGTGGTCGCGCTGCGCCTCACAGCTTGCTGAGCTCCTCGCTGAGCCGGCTGGCACCGGTCTCCGATGGGCATGCAAGGACTTTGCTGGCTGCCGTGCGGGCTGGCCTCTGATCGGGTGAGGGGGGCACTGGTGCTGAGTGCACTGGAGTTGGCATGCTTATCTCGCTCACGGGCTCCTGCCAGCAGAGCCTGCCACGAAGGACGCGTTGGCAGTGCCAGGGACGACGGAGCATGCGTGGCCTTCATTGCGCGCGAAGCGACGCGGGCAAAAGATACTTTTTTCGGGCGCGTTACATATGTCCGCATCAGGTAGGTACCGTGCCGGGTTCGATGGAAAATGCGAGGAACGAAACCGTCGCGGTTGAAGCTGCCGCTGCGTGTCTGCTGGCAAAGGTACACTTTTACCGGTACGCGTCGATGGCTGGCAGCGCCGGCATCCGT
The DNA here is from genome assembly GCA_012295415.1 of Phytophthora chlamydospora. Classification (NCBI taxonomy): domain Eukaryota; phylum Oomycota; class Peronosporomycetes; order Peronosporales; family Peronosporaceae; genus Phytophthora; species Phytophthora chlamydospora. The sequence goes on from JAABLK010000298.1 coordinate 9,271, forward strand.
GAGCTGCACACAATCCTCGCTGCCTCGAGTCTACTGAAGCGCTCTCCGCCCGCCGCTGCCATTCATTGCCGCCACCGCCGCCGCCACTACTGCTCGGGCTGGATGTGGGCGATGTCCCAGGGGCCTAGAATCTCGCTGCGGGCAAAAGGGCACAGAACCACACACGTGCGTCAGCCGGGATGCGCATCACCTCTCGCGCGGCAGAAAAAACCGCGCGCGGCTGACCGCCACCGATCGACAGAAGCAACGTACTTCTTGGTCTCCTGCACGTGCATGAACCACAGCGGGCACACGAAGGCCAGGAAGAGCACGAAGGCGCCGGCCAGCGCGCTCAGCAGCGCCGAGAGCTGCCAGGTCAGCGCCGACGAGAGCGCGAACAGCACGGCCGCCGTCAGCAGGTGCAGCCGCTCCGAGTGGCGCTGGCACAAGTAGTAGCAGCGCAATGTAGACGAACACGTAGAATTAGAACCCCCGTGCACCGGCCTTCCTCGTGCAACACGACAAACCGACCTTGACCTCGCGCTGGAAGATGGGGAACATGGCGAAGATCTCAATGGCCAGCAGCACAAACGCGAACACGTGCTCGTTGGACTGCAGCCGCGAGCCGAGCAGCACCGCCGTGAAGATGGCAGCGTTCAGCGAGATCGTGCCGCTGAAGCTGCCGCAGCGAGCACGACAAGCAAACAACTCGTCAATCGTGGAGGCACGATGCCGGCGGTGGGACACCAGAGCGCCACACCGAGAGAGAGAGAGAGAGAGCAACATGCGGACGTACCGCCCGATGCCCGAGTTGACGTAGTTGTAGTCGTGCGTGATGAGGTGCAGCAGACCCAGTAACGTCGCCAGCGCCCAGATCGTGTCGTCGGCGTACGACCTCGTGAGCGTCCGCAGCACGGGCGACAGCAGCGACAGCGTGGCGCAGAAGAGCAGGCACGAGCTCAGCGTGTCCAGCGTGTCTGTCCACGCAGCAGCACACACGTTGTTAGTTAGAATTGCAGCCACAGTCATCCACCGACAGCACACACGTACGCAGAGGCAGGCCGAGGTGGATTCGAAGCACCGCAAAGCCGGCCACCGCCAGGAACACGTCGATGCCGCCCAGCACCGCGGCCGAGATGGCGTCTTGACGGACGAACTCGAACACAGACTGCCAAGTGCAGCAAACAACAAGCAGCCCAGCGTTTAGTTCAGTACTCGTGTCGACCACCAGCGTCGATGCGATCGCAGTGTAGACAGCAGCGTAGCCAGACAGACGCACAAAGAAGATCAAGACGGCGCAGATCTGCTGTGTGATGGCTGCAGCCGAGCGCACCATGCCCCCATAGTCGTGCTCCCGCACGTTCGCTGCGAAGACAGATGCAATAAGTTGCTGAGAATCATGGCGTTCCGACCCACAGCATTGAGCTGCGAAGCCCAGCATACAGCGAGCCCACCGTTCGTCCGCATCTGCTCCAGGAAGGTCTCGTCCACGTAGTTGTCCTCATAGGGCTGCGGGGCGTAGAGGATCTTCTTCCACTTGGGCTGCGCATCGACAGAACAGCACACGTGAACTCCCAAGCTCAGCGTCAAAAGCAGCACGCGCAAGCAGCGTTCGCACCTTGGCCGCCATGTCGTCTTGGAACTGAACACGGCTCCCATTGGTCGAAAAGGAAGAGCCGAGATGCGCAGGAACAGCGGCAACGGCAACACCGCTATGCCAGCACTTGGCCGCATTGAATATACAATGATCCAGACCGAGCGTCGTTGCTGTCACCCGTGTCGAGCTCCGGTATGGCATGTCGCGCATGCTCCGTCGATTCGATTCCAGCGAAACTGGCCGGTGGTTCCACGAACGCCCTGGCCAATTGGTATTTTATTTCCAATGTGATCCAACGACACTCTGTGGCGAGTCGCCACTGTTCAGCAGCGAGTGGAGATGAAGGGCTTCATCGAAGCCCTGGTTTGGCTGAGCAATTCGTCGGCAATGCAAACTCCGTTAAAAAAAAAACGATAAAGCAATACATGAATCAATAAATCACGAACGTGGAATTAATCATTGCCATCTAATATTGTATTAAACCCCTAATTACAATTAAATTAAAGTATGCGTAGTATTTTTAATGCATACCCTTAATATGTTCAAGGTTTGGTCCATAATAAGATACGGATTATCGTTTTGAAGGCAGAATTAAGGTCGAGATGGTAACAATTAGACCACTTTCAAAAGAACCCCACATAAAGCAAGTCGAACATCACGCTGAGATCATGCACAACATTAAGCCTTGCAGCAGTGGCGCTCTCGTCCTTCGCGAGAGCACCATAATGTGCAATACGGAAGACCTAAGGCTGGTGCCAACATAACTGAGGTTCTTGCCAGATTTCGACAGCGAAGACAAAGCCGATAAAAACACCGGTGACGGTGTCGATGAAGTCTACGATGGCAATGAAAATTCACCTGACTGCACGCTGGACTTCGCGTTCCGCAAAATGATGTGATCCTATAATGGGTACGACAGCGACGGATTGGACCAAGACTCGGATGCAAGTGGCGACAACGCTTCGGCAGAAGACGAAGAGGTTTACTACAGTTGACGGCCGTTTTGTACCTGAAGGCCAGTATCGTCCGTAGTGGACCGGCTGTTGGGCCTTCTAGATGCGGCAAACATTACTAGCGCAAAATGAGAAAGCAGCTCGTCGGTCGTTACCGTATGAGTACGGATCTGAGTGGCCGCTGTGAGTTCTTTTTTGAAGTAGCATTCAGGTTCCCTGTTGCTGCTAAGATGAGAGCTTGTGAATGTCGGGTATTACAAGGCCGTGGACGCGCAGACATTGCTCAATCTCGTGGCATTGCTGTCGGATAAGTTCTTCCATACCCCGCTTTATATTTCTCCCAATAGTGCCTTCTCTTGTCTGTGCTGTTGTCAAAGCGCGCAGGTCCTATCGCTAGCTCTTACACAATCGCCGCACCAATGTATCGGCGCGGCTGCTGGTCTGGAGTCCCGTGCGGTCAGGTTGGCCGATTCACTAGAGCAGTAGACCTAACTGTCTCAAACGCCACGAGCACCATATTGTAGTGCATGGAGCACGTACGGTGCAGGACCGTGATCCCACCCGCCAGAAAGTCCAAAATAACTCGACCGCCTTGCTGTCCAAGAGAGTTCACACACGGTCACGGACGAGATACACCAACTTTCTGTTCTTGTGTTTCCTCTTGATTGCTTTCCTCACTCCGCGAAGAGTGAGCGCCTAACCAAAACATGAATTGCGGTAGAGGTAGGATCCAAAATGTGCCTTATCAAATCCGTCAGTTTATGCGGTGTAGTCATCTGAAAAACCACGCTGGTGTTTGAGGCTCTTGATATCGCAACAATGGCCGCTGCTTTGCTAAGTTTGTAAGTGGTTGCGTCAATGCTTTATTGTGCTATGGTTCAAGGTGGATAAAGATTAGCCTGTGAAATTCCTGTTATGACCGATGCGTATCTACCTGCCGCTCATATTAAATATCCTGCAACATTGTTTATGGATTGTGCAGTGACAATATAATGGCAAAATAATTTGGCCAAAACAAATTTATTGCGCCAAAATAGTTGCGTTCATTTTTAAAGTTTTAATTGCTTTAAATTTTTAATACATTACGCGAATAGCTATTGCTTCGGGATCATTTCAAGAGTTTTGCTGTACCGGAGAATCGCAGCTTCATAAGGCGGGGACCGGCCCCTTGAAAGTCACCCAAAAGTAGGGGGTTCCTGACAGAGGGCCATTCCACCTCCGTCAGAAATTAAAGACCCATGGATCACTCGACCCAATAGGCAGCCTTACTTGTCAGGTAAAGCGCTAGTTTCCTTACTCATTGAGTTTAAGCCAGGTCGACGCTAGCACGCCAGCCGTGAAACTATAGTTCTATCCGTACCACACGAACAAATACGCATCAAACGAGCAGAATGACGGCAAACGCTGGGGCATCTCGCTTTCAACGCTGGCGCTAGCACACACCCAACTACTTGTCAATGACATGAACTACCTTTTAACGTGCTCCCCTTCGCAAAGTATCCTACTAGTAGTAGTACAATCCAAAGCAACCGCTAGCATCCAACTACCGCTTTGAGGTCAAGATACGACCAAAAGGGCAAGTTGAAGTGGGTGAGTCATCATGAAATGGACATCATGAAATGGATGAACCGACCCTAAGCAGCACTCAGTAGCTCATCTTCTGCGGGGCCGAGCACCACGGGCAGTTGCCGAACTGCTTGACCCACTTGTTCCACGTCTCGCGGTCAGCGATGACCTTGCACGTGGCGCAGTGCACCGTCGTCTTGGCGGCCACCGGGAAGCCCGTGACGATGCACGACTCGGACGCCGTCTTGCACTCGGAGCACTGCAGCGCCGCCTCGTAGATGCTGGCCTTGCAGTTCAGGCACGCGCGCTCAGGCAGCTTCTCGGCAACCTGCTGGTCCATCGAGATCGTGAGCACCCAGTCGCGGATCTCTTCGCGCGCGCTCTCCTCGGCCAAAAAGTGCGTCTCGGGCAGCGGAAAGTCCAGCGGCGACGGGATGTCCGTGCCGATGAAGTCTGTGTTGTCCAGGTTGCTCGAGTCACCGTCGTCGATGGCCTCGCACAGATCCAGATAGCGGTTAAAGTACACGAAGGCGGCGCTGTACCATTTCTTCTTCTTCGCCGCTGTGCCTGCGAGGAAGAACATCTTGTCGGCCGGGAGGACGGCCACGAAGCGCAGCAGCGACATGCTGATCTTGGCAACCAGATCGTCCAGCCCAGCGTTTGCAGCTTGGTGCTTGATGGCGAAGAAGTGCGTCACCAGCAGCCACTGCTCCATCTTCTGCACTCTGGAGCTCGGGAACGCCTTGCCATTGGCGCGCAAGTCCTTCACCAGCTTGCGCAGACACTTCACCAGCTCGGGAAGTGACGCTTGGTGCTCTGCGTTCTCTTCGACAGCGTGGCCGCATCCCAGCGTTTTCTGCACAAGCCTCTCCGTCATGTCCAGCGCGTCTGCGTCAAGCGGGACGCCGTAGTCCGCGATTGTCTTGATCGCCGTCGCCATCTCGTCGTGTTCACACAACCGAGAGCACCGTAGAACCAAGTACTTGGCCAGCGATCCGGGGCCGTGCTTCGCTGCCGAAGACAGCACCTTGTCCCATTCCCCGCGCTGCATCCACGCGTCCAAAGCACTCGTGCCCCGCCCTGCATCGTCGCCTTCGCCTCCGCCAGAGCTGAGCTTAGCCTCCTTCTTCTCCGCCACATACTGAATCTTCGTCTCTGCAGATGGAGTGTACGAACTGCCAGCCATCTTGGCCTCTGCAGGGTGGTGAGCCGCAGAGCCAAAGGCACTGGCCTGCTGCGCTCGTTCAAGCCGAGGCAGCAACTCCGGCGCGTGCTGCTCGCACAGCTTCTGCGCCGCAGCCCAGTTGTTCACGCGCAGATAGCAGTCCAGAGCTTCGTTCATCTTGTCAACGGACTGGAAGTGCGCGGCCGCCGCATCAAAGCGCGACATGCCCAACAGCCTTGACGCCACTTCCTCCACGATGGACTTGTAGCGACTCGGGTCGTGCTTGGCGCACAGCTCGATGGCATTCGCCCACAGCTCTTCCAGTTCCCCCAGATCGCTGATCTGATCCACTGAAATGGACAGATAGGCGTCGATCGCTTGCACGTACTGCTGAGAGGCGACCCACATCTCGCAGGCCTCCATGAGCTCCTCTTTCTTCTTCGGGCCACCGGAGAAGATGGCGCGTTGATGCGCCATATTCACCTCCATGAGCTTGTGCGGGAGATGGCGCTTAGCAATTCGCACGGCATCGGCCCACATCGCAGCCTCGAGATACGCAGCCAGAGCCAACTCAGGCTTGCCAGCACTAAGGAAGAAGCCTTCAGCTCGCTGGTGCTCCTTGCGTTCGATCCAGAGTCTGGCCTGGGCGATAAAGACATCGGCCACGGACGCCGGGTCGGCGCTTTCCGCAACGCGCATGGCGTTTTGCCAGTCCTGCTGATGCACGTACATGTCCAGCGCTTCACGAGGCTTCCCAGCCTTTATGAACTCCTCTTCTGCTTCTTTAAAGCGCTCTTCGTCCTCCAGGAACAAGGCGTGCTTGAGATGCACCTCCGGCAGCTTCTTGGTGGCGCAGTTGCGAGCAAGTTCGAAGGCGTGTTCAAAGGCGCCACTCTCAATAGCGTAGTCGATGGCAGGTTCAATGAGCCCAAGACGAGTGAGCAGCTTGGCTCCCTGTTCGCCGCCAAGATCCATGGCCCAAGCGTAAGCCACGCGCTTGGAGGCGTTGATGCCGCCGTGGAACTTGGCGACGCGGATGGCTTCGTCCCACATATCGTTGGACCGGTACATGTTGACTGCAGCCTGCCACTCGCCAGCTTCGGCGAAGTGGTGCTCTGCTTCTTTGTAGTTGCCTTCGTGCTCCAGCTGCTGAGCCAAGTACAGGTGCGTGTCCTTGAGCAGATCCTTGCGGTACTTGGTGACGAGTCGGATCATTTGCTCGTAGTTCTTGTGGTTCTTGTACATGTTGATGGCCAGGTCGGGCTCGTTGACCGTCAGGAAGAGCTTCTCGGCCTCCTTGAGCTTCCCAGCGCGCTCCATCCGATGTGCCTGCTCCACGTACAGCCGTTCCGTCTCGTACTTGTCCAAGTGGTTGAGCGCGACCTGGTAAGCAGCGTCCCATTTGTTGGCACGCGTGTACATCTCCACAGCGTCGCGAGCAGCGTCGGCCTTGATGAAGCAGCGCTCGGCTTGCTCCAGATTGCCGGCGTCCTGGTAATGGCGTGCAAGCCGACGGTAATAAGGCAGCGATACGTCGTCCTCCAGGTTCTCTACCAGTTGGCTAGCCTTGGCCCACTGCCGCGAATTTAGCGCAGCCTCGACTGCCTTCGTGGGGACGTTCCCTTCAATATAGTGGTTGATGGCCATGTCCATTTGCTTCTGAGAAACCAGGTAGTCACCCCAGGCCTCTTCAAGACGCAGCACCTTGTCGGGGAAGTGCTTCCTCGAGAGCTCAACCGCCTTACGGAACGCGTTGGCTTTGATGAAGGCTGCAAGCGCGCGGCTTTCCTGCTCCATCTTCTCAAACTGATCGCCTGCTTTCTCGAACATCCCGGCCGAGTACAGTGCATCTGCTACAGTCTCCAGGAGCTGCTTGTGATCACGGCCAAGGTTGCGCTGGTTCAAGAGCTGAGCAGCCTTTGCAGGTAAACCGCCTTTGAGGTACAGACTCACTGCACTCGCGAAGTCGCCGTCCTTGACCTTGACTGCAGCCGCCTTCTCCTCCTGTCTGGATTCCACGAGGTAGTCGTAGTAGCTTCTCTTCATCTGCTCGACTCCCGCGTGGTTCTTGGCCTCAGCCACTCGGATCGCGTCTTCCCATTTGTGCAAGTGCTGATACATCTCGATAGCCTCGTCCACTTGACCCTGAGCAAGCAGCAAGTGCTCAGCACTACGGTAGTCGTTTTTGAGCACAGCAAGACGCGCGCGAACTTTCCAGTGAGCGATGCCATTGAGCCGGTCTTTCTCCTGCCAGTCCAGCTTGTTGAGCTTCCGCAGATACCGTGAGCGCGCGACGTCTCCTAGCGCCGCAGCGCAGCGCTCGGCAATGCGGTGGTCGTTCTGGCTCAGCGCTTCTTGGCTCAATTGACTCCACATCGCCTCGGTCTCCGGCGTGAGCTCAAGAGGCTCCAGAATGGACATGGCATTCACAAGTTGGCCGTCGTCCACTGCAGCTCCGAAGGCAATCAACGACTCATCAAGCTGGTAAGACGCCGTGTTCATGCCTTCATCCACGATCACTTCAGTGCGTCCATTGCCGCGCTCAATCTGCTCAACGTCGCCTTTGATCTGGTAGATGGTAGCCTTGTCCGGCGAGCGAATGTTGTACCAGACAGACAGGTTGCCTCGATTCTGAGCGACGACCACGTCCGACTCCGGCACCCACTGCACGTAGTTGCAGTAGTTGAGGAGCGTACTGCGCTTTTGCGCGTCGAGATCGAACAGATGCAGTTGGCGTCGCTTGTCACGGAACAAGAGCAGGTTGCCACGCGAGTTGAGCTCCAGCCAGTCCACACGGGAGTCGTGGTTGACTGTACTGGCAGCTCGAGCATGCAGATCGGTGATGCAGATCGTCTGGAGGTCTAGCAGATACGCGATCTTCTTGTTCTCCTGGGGTGGAGTCTGGTCCCCACCATCTTGCGGCATTGGAAGCGGAGGACGCTCGTTAATGCGCACACTGAGCAGGTGGGTGTTGAGGTGCTCCGTTCTCACCGAGCCCAAGAGCTCGTTCTGTCCATACTCGATCAGGGACAGCTCGCCTGCCTGGTAAATGATGCAGACGCTCTCGTTTTCCAGCATGTACTTCTCCGCGCCGGTGGATTGCCACTGTACTTCACTGATCCGTGCCGTGTCGAGGTCTCCGACGATTAAGGTGTTGGTGGTGTTGCCCACTAGAAAGCGGTCTTGGAACACGTTGAGCTTGGTGATTTCGCAGCCGAAAGCGGAGCGGACAACGACTCGGGCGCCAGTTGCGAGGCGTTTGACGATCACCTGGCTCAGCGACACGTACGTGAACTCAAATTTGCCCTTGTAGCGGTAGCGACGCACACACGCGTCGTACAGATCTAGCGCGCCACAGACAGAACCGACGGCCAGGCGGCTGCCGTCGTGTTTCCACGCGAGAGCGGTGACGGAGTAGAGGTTGGGGATGCTCTTGGACCCCACGAGCTCCCAGGACTCGGTCTTTGGCTGGAAGTTGAACGTGTAGAACGAGTCGAAGTTCCCGACGACCACAGACTCGCCCGTCGGATTGAACACGCTGCACGTGAACTCCCCGCAGTTCTCGTCCCCGGAGTAGTCGAAGGTGCGTAGCTGGACGCCGTCCTTGTCGTAGAAGGACACACGGCGGTCGTTCCCGGCAGCCACGATGCTCTCGCCCCACGAGAGCGCGTAGGGCACGCACGAATGCACCACAAGCTTAGCGTGCGTTGGTCCGCCGGTGACATCGTCGAAGATAAAGCGATAGATCGCTCCGTCATAGTGCGCAGAGAGGATGGCCGTCCCCTCCGGGTTGCTGCACACGCGGGACACGTACGACCCCGAGGCGTAGAGCGTCGCGGGCTTGTTGCTGCGCAGCTGGCCGATCTTGACCTTGCCGTCCGCCAACCCGAAGACGATCTCGTTCGGGTGCGTGCTGGGCCACGTGAGCGATGTGATGGAGCTGGGCTGTGCGAACTTGTTGCAGATGCTCTTCTTGTCGCCCCACTCGAGGCCAATCTTGTAGACGAAGACGATGTTGTCGCTCTGCGCCACGGCGAGCTTGGACGAGTCGGGCGAGAACTCGAGCGCGCGCACCACATAGTTCTTGTCGCCCTTGTCGGCCGGCTTGGTGGAGAACTTGTCCTTGCGCTCGCCCGTCTGCGCGTCGAACAAGTGCACCACGCGGTCCACGGTCACCACCGCCAAGCGCCGGTTATTGGGCGAGAAGGCGATGGCCGTGACCTTGCTCATGCCCTCCGTGGCCTGCAGCAGCGACGTCAGGTGCCGCAACTGCATCGCGTCCGCTTTCCTCTGCCTCAAACCTGGGACTGGAGAGGTCGCGATCTTGAAGCGACGCTGTCCATATCGGAAGGTTGCTCACCTCAGTTTTGATCAAATTTTGTGACGAAAATTTTGACTGGCCAAAACACACCCAGACTCTCTCTGATGGACGTGGAACGGGAGCAGGCCAAGCGCGAGGCCGCTGTGCTGGCGCGCCGCCGCGAGGAGCTGGACACGCTCAAGCAGCAGCGCAAGGAGCGCGCCAAGACCTCGACCTCCGCCAGCTTCAGCGGCAAGCAGAAGAAGCTCCAGCTGCGTGCACGCAAGCAGAGACTGGCCTCTCGGCGGGACGACGAGGCGGCGCTGGACCTGCAGAGCGCGCAGTACGAGGAGTTCTACGCAGACAAGCCGGCGGCGATTGAAGAAGAGGATGAAGACGAGGAGGTCGAGGCCTTCCGCGCCGAGCCGGACTTCTTTGCGCGCAACAACGACCTCGACAACGACCTGAGCTCGCGCCTTAAGCTCACGGTGGCGCTGGGCAAGAACAATAAGGACGCGGTGGGCAAGGAGCTCTCCAGCTTCTTCGTGAAGGAGACCAAGGAGCAGATCCAGCTGAGGCTCATGGAGGGCCAGCGGCCGCTGGATCTGGCCAAGCGGGAGACGCCGCTGCTGGCCACCGAGAGCGAGCGCGACCCGATCCTTGACCACCCCAAGCGACCCAAGTGGACATACAGCATGACCAAGGAGAAAGGTACGTCGAGGAATTTCAGTAGTTCTTGCGAAGATGGGCGTCTGACTTGGTTGCTTGGCAGTGGACAACAACGAGAGCCTCATGTTCGACCAGTGGCTCACCAAGATCCACGACAAGTACGACAACGAGCACTTGAACCACTTCGAGCACAACCTGGAGGTTTGGCGGGAGCTGTGGCGCGTCACCGAACGCGCCACGCACGTTGTGGTCGTGGCGGACGTGCGCAACCCGCTGCTCCACATCCCTGCGTCCGTGTACGACCTCGTGACGAAAGAGCTCAAGAAGCCGATGATTGTGGTGCTCAACAAGGTCGATCTGATCCCGACGGCGGTTGTTCAGCTCTGGAAGCGCTTCCTGGCTGGCAGGTTCCCGCTTGCGCAGCTCGTCTGCTTCTCGTCTCGCTCGAACGCAGTGCACGGCGACAACGACGTCAGCACTCGGCGACGTGTGCTCAGCAAGAAGTTGGAGGTAGGAGACACTTCTGCCATCAAGGGAGCGGTCGACATCCTTGTGGCTTGCGGCATTGAGTCCACCGAGGCGCAAAGACTTGCGGAGGAACTCAACGCCAACTTGTCGGAGCAAGAGAACTTGGAGGCCCAGTTCGAAGCCATGCAAGAGAAGAAGAACAAGGGCGGCAAGCGGCGCAGCAAGCGCAAGCAGAAGAAGCGTGCTGGTCGACTTGAAGCCACCGGTGAAGACGGCAGTCCTGCCGTTCATGAATGCCAGCACTGCGGCTGTGACGATGCCGTCATCGCCTGCATGTCCTGCGCAACGGGTGGCCGACCAAGTAAGGCCGACGCCAACGTGAAGGACGAGGCGGACGCAATCGCCCGCGGCTATTTGCTGTGCGCTCGCTGCGACCGTGAGGAGCACGCCGAGCTCAAAGGCCATTTCCATGTGCGTCTGCAGTCTGCAGTGGCTGCTGAGTCATCGGACCCTGCAGTGCCTGGCAGCATTGGAGCTATCGGCCAGGCGAACACGCCCAAGGTCACTATCGGACTCATTGGCCACCCGAACGTGGGCAAGTCTAGCGTGCTGAACGCTCTGGCGGGCAAGAAGATCGTGAGTGTCTCGCACACCCCGGGACACACGAAGAGGCTGCAAACCATCCTGATCGCACCGGAGATCTGCATCTGTGACTGCCCCGGCCTCGTGTTCCCGTTTGCTGGCGTGCCCAAGTATCTCCAGGAGCTCAGTGGCCTGTACCCGTACTCGCAGGTAAGGAAGTTGTTGTGGTACTTCAAAGTGTGGAGCTTGGTGCTTACTGTTTGTTGCTGGCTTGCCTAGATTCGAGAGCCTTACTCAGCCGTCCGCTTCCTGGCGGACCATGTCGTCCTGGAGAAAATCCTGGACCTCAAGCCACGCACGCAGTTGTTCGACGGTATCGAGGAAGAACTGGTATGTGGAGAAGTGGCTTGCGTTTCCGTCGTCGTGGCTCTAACTAACCTCCGTTATTTCTTCAGGAATGGACGCCATGGACCTTGTGCGAAGCGTATGCAGAGAAGCGTGGGTATCGCACCGACCGCCGCGGCAGACCTGATCACCAGCGCGCTGGGTCGGAGCTAGTACGAGACACGGTGGATGGCATTTTGCCGTTGTTCTTCCTTCCTCCTGACTACAAGGGCAAGGACATCACGCCCAGTAGTATCGCCAAGTACTGCCAGGAGGAGGAAGCTTCGATCAAGATCGACGCACATGATGAAAGCGACGCGGATGCCGATAACGAGGAGGAAGAAAACTCCGAAGAGGAAGAAGATGATGCCTCGACAGACCGAAGAAAGAAGCAGCAGTCGGCGCCTGTCAACGCGTTCAGCCTTCTGGACTCGGACTCCAGTGACGAAGACAGCGACGAGGACTAAGCCGCCGGGACTTCAGTCCCTGTTCACGCTAGCTTTCCCTACGAAATAGACCTGTTTTGATCTTCATTTCCGCAGCACAAGTACGAGAATCTTGAGTCTATTGGGCTACCTGGCCAGCTACGCCTTCTACGCCTACTTGGTGATATAGTACAGTCTCGCACGTTCCACATCCTCCACTGGGCACTCATCCAGCTCAGCAGCAGCGTCGGCAATATCCGCCGCCGGCAGCGTCACCTCCTGAAACTTGAGACCTGATTCCACAACCTGCTTCTGCACAAGGCCATGCGTCACATCGGCGCGGGGGATGTGGCACAGCAAGAAGGCTCGGCTGACGTCGTCGTCCTGCGTCAGCACACGCGTCACCGTCGCGAACAGCAGTGGCAGCAGCTCACTCTTGTAGAGCACGTCTCCAGCCAGCACAACGTCGACATCTTTAAAAACTCCGGGGAACTCGTCCATCAGCGTCTGCGCCGACGGCTCGTCGCCCCAGAACAGTGAGCGGGCCGTCACCACGCCTTGCGCCTCATTCACCTGCACGTTCTTGGTCAGCAGCTCCACGACTTCTTCGTCTCCGTCCGTAGCCAGACACTTGGCGGCTCCAAGCTTGGACGACACGATACTGCAGATGCCCGTGCCAGCACCCAACTCCAGAACTCTCTTGCCCTTCACGAGCTCAGGATGGCGCCACAAATACTGCAACCGAAGGAACAAGAGTCAACTCTGGATTGCAATACTGCACATAATAAGGAACGGGGCTTTGCGCACTCTTGAGAGGAAGTGCGAGCCCGTCCAGAGGCGCGTGCCCGAGATCTCCGTCACGTTGGCGTCCATCTCGGCCAGCATGAAGAGCGACGCAGCCACCGGAAGCTCCTCCATCTGGAACACCTGCACCTCCAGGTCGCCCACGACCACGCGCTTGATCTCGTACTCCACGCAGGCGCGCCAGTCGGCCTCGTCCGACGAGGAAGAGCCTCGCGTGTCTGTCATAATTGTGTCAAATTTATAATTGATTCGTTGGCCAATCAAAGGTCCGACGTAGCCATCTTCAAAACAATGGCTACATTATTTTGGGCAAAAGCACAGTGAGTTCATCGACGTACGTGTTCACTGCGAGATTTTACTGACTTTGAGTGTTGCCGTGTAGTATGAGGAAGAGCTGCCGGCTAATGAGTTGACTTATTCACTTAGGACTCGTCACTGTTGATCGCCTCCAGCAGCAGATGCTCGAGGGCGAGAAAAAACTCGTTGGGCGGGCGACGACTCAACACGCCCAGTTCGATCTCGCCGCGCTGCTCGTCGAACTCGTTGGGTTTGAAGCTATACGGAATACCAGCTCGTTCGCACGCGCGTTGAATGGTGAGCTCCAGCCGTGACGGGTTCTGGAAACACCCGTCGCGCGCCATGAAGGTCCCCATCCAGAAGAGCGTCTTGCCTCTCGCGGCCGCGAGCTTCAAAAAGAGTGTACAGATCTTGAGCGTGGTGACGCATTCCTCACGGATGCCGAGGGTACGCAGCACTTTAGCATCATACTCGACATCCAAGGCTGCGATGTATTGCAGTGCTGCGGGTGAAAAGGCAACGCGGCATTGCGGGTACTCGAGCCAGTCGAAACGAGCCTCTGACAAGTGAAACCAGCTCGGGAGGATGCAGCCGTGATCGATCGGCACCATCGTGTACGGCTTCTTCTCGCCGATGAGGAGGATGTTGCCCGGGTGGCGATCCGTGTTGAACACGCGCACGTCCAGTAGCGCGATGCGGTGCACCTGGTCCACGGGGACAAACTCACGTGCTTTTTCGAGATCGAATGGCATGCCAAAGCTCTCCATGCTTCCAATGCTGCTCGTCATGAAGCGCTGTACTGCACCTTGCTTGGCTCGCCCCACGTTCGAGAGGCGTAATCGAGCAACCGCCGTGGGTGGCACGCCACTGAACCCGTTGCTGCGTGAATCGAGCACATAGGCCGCTTCCTCCCGCACGGCTCCTTCACCTGCAAACAGACCTTCACGCACGAACTTCTCCTCTTCAGCAGGCTTGAAAAGCGCGAGCTTCTGGCCGCTCGAGCGAGACTGCACTGCGTATACTCCTCCTTCTCCTTCGTTCACTGGATCAGCGATGCCATCGGCCGTGGCGCTCAACTCGGCCACATCCCAGAGCATGTTGCGGCGAACCCCACTGCCTGAACTGAGGCGACGTAGTCTCAGCTTGGCGATAAAGCCGTCTTTACCGTGCTGAGCCAACTCATGAACGTCGACGTACACATCTTCCGCGGCATGACTGTTGTTTGCTGCGTTAATACCGGACTGCGGCGGCGAACGTTGAACGCGGTTTTGAGGTGGATGGCCTACAAGTAGTTTGTACACTGCGGTATTCATCTCACCGACCTGGCAGCCAAACTGGAGCTCCTGAGCAACCGCTTGCACCATGCGCTTCTCTTCGTCACTGAAGTAGTCCGGGAACATGGTGATGTGGGCGTCTGCATTCGCGTAGAACTCGCGGAGCTCCTGGTAGAGTGACGCTCGTTTGATCATGCTAAGTGGGGGTTCAGGAAGCGGATGCACCGCCTGCAACGACGACGACGACGAACTTGTCGGGTGAATGGCATTGACTTTCGCAGTGGGTCGAAGACTGGAAAGTGCGAGTTTCTTGACGGAGCTGCTCAGGTCGTGGAGGTTGTTGTCCTCGTCCGTCGCCGTCTTGCAGTGACTGGGAACGGAGCTGCTTTCCACGGGCAGAGCTCCAGCCTCCTCGTCCTGCTGGGGGGTGCTGCTGTCTGTGACCTGGTTCTGGCTGGTAACAACAGCACACGAAGACTGCGCTTCACTCTGGTTGCTCCGGCTTCGTTCTAGAGCTGCCACGCGGGCGTTCTTCTTGAGGATGGCGGGGCTGGAGGGCCAGAGCAGCGCCTGGCGCCAGATCGAGCGTGAGGAACCGTCCTCCCGCGGACTCATCTGTGTGCGACTCACCAGCTGCAGCAGGTGCCGCGACAGCTTGCTGGGCGTCGATCGGCCGGTGTCTTCGCTGCGACGCGCTGAGATGGCCACCATGGCTCCGTCCCCCGGGCCTGAGGCGCCTGCTCACCCCGTCAGCCAAAACACTGCGACTCCGAAACGGTTGAGGCCGGGCTCTAGCTAGAACGGCAAGATCGCTCGCTCGCTCGAGGCGCTGCTCAGGCGAAGGCTCTGCGCGCCGCGCTTGTAATTCGGAAGTGAACCAACAAGAAAGGACGGGTGGACTCACTCCGTTATGTTGTGGGGTTTCTAGAAGCACGGCAGCTTTATTTGCGGATACCCGAGTTTGAGCAACGTTGAAGTTGCAGGGGACGTTGGACCAGTCTCACTGGTCGAAACTCCGTCGCAGCGATCCTCAGACCGCCATGAGCGCTGCTTGTGTTGACCTCTGCACCCGATTGAGCAGTGAGCGGAACGAACTGACTGGCCAGACCGTACTCCACAGTTCCGCTTGGGGGCAAACCACTAGCGCTCTATATATACTGGATGATCATCCACACCTTTGCGGAGCGACGAGGCTCCAAGTTGCTCTTGGCAATTCGTTCGTCACCTGCACGTGGTGGACAGAGCAGAACGACAGGGAAAATCAAGCCGGCCCCGAGCGGTGCACTATACCAGCGAGCGTAGAGAACACGAGGTGGCGCTCTTTGAGGCGTCAAGGTCACTGTAATGCCCCCACGCACGACACACCGTCACCACCAGCATGCCTAATTCATGCTTGCCATCAACCAAACGGCATGCTGGGCAGTCCACCGGCCACGCGGCGGCAAGACGCAATGCTGCGCAAAAAGCCGCATATAGTTGAAGGCGTTGAAGTTGTCTGGACCTCTTTCTCAGTGGCCGAAAGTCTGCCCCGTTTCGTCCAATCGTGTCGCTCTCTCTATTTCAGAACGCTTCCGGTGGCGCTAGCCACTCAGTCCCCCCTTCAGTTTCTCTTGTTGCAAAACACGCATAGTGTATCCTTTTGCTGGGAATGCCAAACTCACATCTGCGCGTGTTTTGCAACGCTTTGCTCACTCGCCGCCACCGAAAAAACGTATGGCGGCACCGACTGGTATAAGTTCTCCAGCGAGTTAAATTCCGCCTGGAAGCCCCGCCGCGACGCGCGACACACACGTCACCCAAGCGCTTACAACCGGACGCTACAGCTTCCAGCGCCGCTCTGCTCGCCACTTGCCAAGACGGAAAGGCCGCCCCCTGTCTCCGAGCATGATGACTCCGTCGAGCATCGCCGGCAGCTTCGGCGGGGCCATCAACATGATGGCCAGCAGCATGGCGCCCGCCTGGAGCACGCAGCCGCCCGCCGGCCGCTCGGCCACCGTCACACTGCAGCAGCTCAGCGGCTTCAGCCTGCGCAACCTGTCAGTCTACGGCACGAGCGGCGACTCGCTGCTCAACGTGTACTTTAAGCTCGTGGTGGACGGCCGCGTTATCTACGAGAGCGAGGTGGCGCGCGACACGCTCAACCCCGTGTGGGTGCCCTTCCAGTCCGAAGACGACGACGGCGACGACGGCCTGGCGGGCGTCGAGACGCTGCTGAGCGGCGGCACCAGGTTCGACATCGTCGTGGTGCGTGTGCACGACCGGAAAGCTGCACGGCGGCCGCGCCGCAAGTCGATCGCCACGAGTGACCGTCTCTCCTTTGACGACCAGCCCATCAACAACTCGCGGTCGTTCGCGGACGCCAAGAACAGCTTCGATGACGCGGATGACTCCGGTCTGAACGACGCCATGACTGACACCGAGACGCCCACGCACGCCGGCAGTTGCAACGGCAACGGCAGCAACACGCCCGAGGTATTTGAAGAGGACATTTTGAGCCTCAGCTTCGGCGTGCGCGAGCTCGAGCCGCTGCCTGTGGCGCTCTCGGAGCTCACGAACCTGCCGCTAAACACGTGTTTGTTCGAGTTCTCGGGCCACACGTACGTACATCGCGAGGTTCTGGAGCTGCTGGCGGAAACTGGAGCGATTGCGCCGAAGCATTCAAGGAGGAAAGGCTCCGCTATCCCTCTCAAGGACTACAGTCTTCACAGGGGCGTGGATGCCCTGGAACACATTTTAACGACCCGACAGAAGATCACGGAGCTGACGAAAAGTAACGCAGAACTCAAGGAGTGCATCCGCAACAAGCTGCTGCATTCTCAGCAGCGGATCGCACGCGAGCAACAACGCGCGGCGCTGGAGGAGCGTGTTCGCCTGGCACGAGCTCAAGTGGCCGAGAAGCAGCACACGCTGAACCGGCTGAAAACCGTCATGCACGACGAACGCCGGACGTTCGAGACGGACATTCACATCCCCAAGGCGCTGGTGGCCGTCATGCACATGAGCATTCGCTACAAGGACGAGCGCGACACCATCCTCGAGCGTCGCTGCGAGGTGTTGCGTGCTGCCCACAAGATCCGCTCTCGACAGGCGATGCTCGTGAAGCAGCTCGGCACCGTGTACCCCATCGAGTACGTAGGTGCCGGCGAGTACAGCATTCGTGGCATCCGGATCGCCAACTCGGACCTTACGGGGGGTGGCAGGGCGGACGAGGAGATGATCTCCACGGCGCTGGGATACATTGCCCACCTCGTGTTCATGCTCAGCAAGTACCTCCAGGTGAACCTCCGATATCGCGTGGTGCCGTACTCGTCGCGCTCGTTCCTAAAGGACGAGATCAACGACCCTCAGGGCGAGTATCCGCTGTACAAGAAAGGAGTCGAGAAGGACCGTCACGAGAAGGCCATTCGCTTTCTCCGCAAGGATATCGAGCAGGTATGGACTCTCTGGTGTTGCGGATTGCTTGTTGAGCTTTTTTTTTTTTCTAATGTTGCTGTTATTTTCTTGAATGGTATCAGCTGCTGTTCGCACGCAGCTTGGATCCCACACAGGACTCGCCTATCCTCGGTCGGCTAAAGTCGCTCACAGATGCCGAGAGTGCGTGGCTCGTGAGCGATCGCAACTTAAGCAGCACCGTAAGCAGCAACAACAGCATCGACACGGGCGCCATCGTGCCCAGGTAGGCTTCACGGTTTTCAAGATTAGTGTGAACACGAAGCATGTGCAAAGAACCCCGGGGCTGAGAGGATCGGCAAATGGACCACTACGCAAGAATAGTGGGCGTAATACTAGTTAGACGCTTTCTCTTTTCACCTGTGTCGTGGCGTCTACAGCTTGGAGCTGGCAACATCTTGCGGGTAGTGCGTCTTGTACCAGTGGCGCGCGATGTCCTCACGGGTGCAGATCCAGACGTCTTGGAAGCTCTGGACGTAGTCCAGGAAGCGCAGCAGCGCGGCGATTCTCCCCGGATGGCCCACCACGCGGCAGTGCAGCCCCACCGACATCATCTTGGGTTGTCCAGCGCGGCCTTCGGCTAGCAACACGTCAAACGCATCTTTCAGGTAGGTGAAGAACTGGTCGCCCGAATTGAAGCCCTGGGCGGACACGAACTTCATGTCGTTGTTGTTGAGCGTGTAAGGAATCACGAGATGCGGGCGGCCGAACTGCGTGTTCCAGTAAGGCAGATCGTCGTTGTACGCGTCCGCATCATACAAGAAACCGCCTTCCTCGACCACCAGGCGACGCGTGTTGACGTTCGGCTTTCCCTAAAGACACAACACCTCCGTCAGTCCACACCCAAGCCCCATCTACTTACTCTTGGCCTCCTCACCTGGTAAATGCCAACCGGCCGCTTTCCCAGTAGCTTCTTATGCACAGCCACAGTCTTGCGGATATGTTCGCGTTCAGTGGCCTCGTCCACGTTCTGGTAGTCGATCCAGCGGTAGCCGTGGCTGGCTACTTCCCAGCCGGCCTCCTTCATGGCACCCGCCGCCTCGGGGTTGAGCTCCAGTGCTCGGCCTACGGCGTAGACCGTGAGCGGCAGCTGGCGCTCCGTGAAGACGCGGTGCAGGCGCCAGAAGCCGGCGCGGCTGCCGTACTCGTAGAGCGACTCCATGTTGGCATGGCGCTGGCCCACGTAGGGCGCGGCGCCTACGATGTCGGACAAAAGGTGCTCGGACGCCGCGTCGCCGTTCAGCAGGCAGTTCTCGCCACCCTCTTCGTAGTTGAGCACGAACTGAAGGGCCAGCTTCTTGTCTCCAGGCCACTTGGGGTCGAAACCACGCGCGCCGTAGCCCACCAGATCACGAGGCACGTCCATGAAGGGAGGAGGTCAGGATACTTGATGCGCTTGGTGCTGCTAATCGGTGAATGACAAGGTGAATGACAGTTGAAGTGGCTGCCACGTCGAGCGACGTCGGCAAAGGTTTAATTGGTGTGCACCACATCCATGTTCGTACTTAAACTAAATCATACAGTACGCTTTGGATCGCGAGGGGGGAAGAAGGCAAAAGGATCGAGAGTCGAAGCGAAGGAGTCTAAAGCTTAGAGCTAGAGCTACAGCCATGCCTGGAGACGGATACGACCGCCACATCACCATCTTCTCGCCGGAGGGCCGACTCTACCAGATCGGTACGTACACCGCATGACTCAATCTTCAGTCTCCCTCTCTACAATTTCACTAATAACTCCTACCTTTCCTCTTTGTGACACATCTTTAGAGTACGCCTTCCGCGCCGCCAAGGAGTCGACGCTGACGTCGGTGGCCGTGCGCGGCAAGGACAGCTGCGTGTTCGTCACGCAGAAGAAGGTGCAGGACAAGCTCATCGAGCCCGACTCGGTCACCAACGTGTTCCAGATCACGCCCGAGATCGGCTGCCTCATGACGGGGCTCTACGGTGCGTCTCCAGGCCCAATGCAGCACTGTTTAGGATAATGGTTATTGGTCTAACAGAGAGGTCGTTGACGATGTTGCAGCCGACTCGAAGGCGCAGGTGCAGCGACTGCGCTACGAGGCGCACGAGTTCGAGAACAAGTTCGGCTACAAGGTGCCGTGCCACGTGCTGGCCAAGCGCATCGCCGACGTGGCGCAGGTGTACACGCAGCACGCGTCCATGCGCGCGTTCGGCGTGGTGACCATGCTCATCAGCGTGGACGACGAGAAGGGCCCGCAGCTGTTCAAGATCGACCCGGCCGGCCACTTCTGGGGCTACAAGGCCACGTCCGCCGGCGTCAAGGAGCAGGAGGCGCAGAACTACCTGGAGAAGAAGATCAAGGCCAACCCGGCCATGGAGTTGGAGGCCACGCTGCACACGGCCATCACATGCCTGCAGTCGGTGCTGTCGGCGGACTTCCGCCCCAACGAGATCGAGGTGGGCGTCGTGGTGCAGGGCCAGCGGTTCCGCAAGCTCACGGAGGACGAGATCGAGGTGCACCTCACGGCCATCAGCGAGCGTGACTAAGTAGCGCTTTTTGCCGTATGTGGCGAGGGTAAAATCAGCCACAGATGAAGAAGTAAAAACAGCGGTGCAGATGAAACGAGGTCGTGCTTTTGGAGTTTGTTCACTTTTATCCTGGTGCTTTTAGATACAGCTTTGGGCTGCATTTGCACAGGGAAGACTTGCATTTGCATCCCCAAGTTTGTCTTGCATCGTTTCAATGTGCAGAAAGTGGAAACGGACGAATGTCTCGAGCGAGGCGTCGCTTCCTTTGAGCGGCCACTCCACACCAAGACTCGCCCCAGATACCAGACAAGCTTCATGGATTCCACGCCGCCGCCCAAGTCGATCGTGCACTTCGTGACGGACAACTCTGGCTGGACGTTCAACCTCATCACGACGCATTTGTTGTGGTGGATCGCGGGCTTCCCCATCGCGCTCGAATATGGCTACTCGAGCGATGCGTACGACGGCAAGGGAGCTCTTCCGTCAGGCCCCGAGGGCTCCGGTATCTACATCGTCACGCTGTTCGTCTGCACGCTCTGCACGGCGGTCTACTTCGCGCGCATCGTCTCCTACTTCGAGTGGCTCAGCCCACCAGCCGCCAAGGAGCACACGGAGTGATCAAGATCCACGACTGCAGAGTCCATGCAGTGTAATGCCCACATGAATGCCGAAACCTGCTTTTATTTCAACAGTTTGGCCAGCGTTTCCTCGCTCTTGTTTTAGTGTTCACAAAAATTAATCAAGCATCCAGCCCAGCAACGGCGAGCGCTACGAGGTCCGCGCGCTACATCGAGTCGTGCGTGATACTTGCACATGTACATGCTGTTTCTTGCTTTTCTTCCCTGAAGTGCATCACCTTACAGCAGCCTCTTGAGCGACCCCGGGGTGAACGTGCTTCGTCGCGATTCCCGAGAGGGCGAGTTCCTGCTGCTGCCCGACCCGAAGGAACGCGTGAGGTCTCCCGGGCCGATGGACTGGCGCCTTGTCGACTTGATCTGGCGAACGGGGGCTCCGAGCTCGCACTGGCTCACCTTCTGGGCGAAGCGCATGCTGCACAGCGACTCGTCCAGCGACCCGTACGTCGGCGACAAGTTGGCCATCATGAGCGTCTTGCCGTCGCCCGAGAGCGCCGGCTGCAGCGCGTACGTGAGCTTGCTGTTGCGGTACGGGACGTGCGGAGACTTCTTGGCCAGCGCCTGGAACACGTCGGCCAGCGCGCTCAGACTCTTGTTGATCGCTTGGGCCTCCTTCAGCCGGTCTCCCGTGGCGTGCGAGCGGCTCAGACGCTCGCTACCGGCGAGATCGACCAGACTGAGGCTCCCTTCGACCTCGGTGTTCTGCGCCTCGTTGAAGCCCTGGATCTTCAGCGCGAAGATGCTGTGGCTACGAGACGAGTGCGCGTTCATGTCCGTGCGGTCCACCGAGCGGTTGCACGCCGCGAGGTTGATGATGTCGTCCACCTGCTCCGCGACCTGATCCAAGTCGATGAAGACCTCGGTCAGCCCTTCCACGTAGTTCCGGCCGCGAGTGTCCGTGCGGATGTTGTGCTTCTGATCGTCATTGTCCACAGTGAGCAGGTCGCGGATGGTCTCGTTGTAGATCTCGTAGAACGTCACCACGAGCGAGAAGTTCCAGCCCATCAGCGTCAGCTCCTCGCAGCTGTTGATGATGAGGTCGATGGCGCGCGGGATGATTCCGCGCATCTGCGCCTTGCCGCTTCCCTGCATCGTGTGCGTCTTGCCGGATCCCGTCTGCCCGTAGGCGAAGATGCACACGTTGAAGCCGTCCATGGCCGACTGGATGAAGTCCGACACGTCGTTGAACACGAACTCCTGCGAGTCCGCCTGGCCGTAGATCTTGTCAAACGCGAACGTGTGCGGGCTCTCCACGTTCGTCGTGATGGTCGAGGCGAACGTGTCGCACAGGATGGCCGACTCCGGGTTCTCCGCCTGCCCTTCCTCGCCGTCCGAGCGCAGGAACGGACGCAGCCGCACGTGGACGCGAATGTTGCCCCGCAGCTCCTGGATGGTGTTGTGTAGTTTGCGCCGCATGGTCTCCCCTTCCGCGACCTTGAGCTCCAGCTCCGCAATCACATCCATCTTCTCCGTGAGCTCCTGTCTGGCCGCTAGCAAGTCGTCTGTCAGCTCCTGAACACGCTGGGTCGTCTCCTTATCGTCGCTTCGCGCAGTGCTGTCACTAGCACCATAAGCAGAGCTACTTGCAGCACTGCTGCCATACGACTCTCGGTTGTTGCTTGGCTCCGTTCGGCGCATGAAGCGGTTCTGGTCTTGCAGCAGCTTCATCTCGCCCACCAAGGAAATGTTGCGCTTCTCATAGCGCGCCTGGATCTCCTCCATCTTGGCCTCATGCGTCGTCTGCAGCGCCACCATTTGAGCATACAGGGCTGTGTTTTCCACCGTCAGCTGCTCCACGTTCACCTGGAACTGCTCCCTGCGATTCTTCTCGTCCTCGAACTTGGCCTCCATGGCCGCCAGCTTGTCCTGCAGCAAGTTCTTCTCCGCTACCATTGACTTGGACGCGCGCACGCGATCGCCGTTCTCCGTCTTCAGACTCGACGCCTTGGCCTTCATGATCTTGATCGTCTCGTTCAGATGCGCGATCATCTTGTTGGCCTGCGACAGCTCTTCCGTCAGGTTGCGGTTCGTCTTGGCCAGGTCCGTCGTCTTCTCCCAGAAGCTGTGCGCGTTGGACGAGCGCTCGTCGTCGTTGTCGTCCATTTGCTGCTTCAAGAACTCGAGCTCCGACTGCGCGGCGTCCAGATCCAGTTCCAGCTGGCGAATCCTCTGGTTCAGCCCGATGTTCTGCTCCTGAATGGCCTTCAGCTCGTCGTCCTTGCCATGCAGCGTCTCCGTCACCAAACGCGAGCTCGAAAGCACCGACGCCGACGATCGCTCCCGTTCCTGAGCCAGCGCCTGCTCGTGCTCCTCCAGCTGCTCCGCAAAGCGCGTCTTCCACTTCTCCTCGATCTTGTCCGTCGCCTTCTTGAGAATGCCACGCACATACGCCGACAGCGGCGAGTCTTCCTGCATGGCCTGCTGGATCTCCTGGCGCTTGCGATCCGCTTCCTCGCTTGACATTCTCGGGAAAATATTCTGCGACGAAGTGGTCGACGCCGTCTCCGAGTCAGAAGTCGGATGTGGTGACCTGGTGGACGGTCCGTCACCGTGGAAATCCTCCAGGTCGAGCTCAGGTAGTAAGCCTTTCGAGTGGTCCGTGTGCTTGGTCGGCTCAGCGTTCAGCATTTGCGTCAGCCGTTCGATCTCCGCTGACGAGGCATCCACGTACTCATTTTGCTCCAGTGTCCTCCTCTCGAACGCCTCGCAGCAGCGCATCAGCCCTTCACTATGAGCGCTCAGTCTGCGCAGTCCAGCCTTCAGCAGCTTCATCTCCTCCATGCGCGCCTTCATATTGGCTGTCGTCAGCGCCGAGCCAGTCGTCGAGTTGGCCAAGTACTCGAGCAGTTCCTGCACGCCTCTCTCGGCCAGATCATGGTCTTCTTTCAACGCCATCACTGACTCTTCATTCAGCGCGAAGTCCTCCGGCACCATCGTCATGGACGGCGCCGTAGCAGGCCACACCTTGTGCGTCGTCGTCGTCTTGTGACGCGGCGCAGAGCCTGAAACCGAGCCGGTGCGCGAGCTCTTCCTCGTGGGCGTAGAGCCCATTCTCGACGCCGCTCTGGACGACGTAGTTGACGCGAAGGACGCCGACGTGGCGGCCGACGAGATGGACGAAGAGGACGACTGCGAGCCCAGACTGCTACGCCTGTCCTCCTTGTTGCTCTCCACCAGGTCGTGCAGCGTCTTCCGCCTCTCCGCAGCTGTACTGGTGGGCGTCTTGCTCCTCCTGGACGACGTGCTGGCCACGCTACTCGCAATACTGCTCATGCTGCTGTTGCTGTTGGTCCTCCTGAGTCCGCTGCTTCCATCGGCAGTGGAGCTGTGGCTGTTGAGTCGCGCCTTGATGGACGCGGCGTAGGCTCGACGCGTCTCCAGCGCCGACCGCTTCGGCGCGTCCTCGGCGGCGGAGCGCGGGCCCAAGTCGCTGGTGGAGCCCACGCGCTGCACCTTCTTCTCCAGCGCGCGGGGCGTTGTGCGCGCGGCCATACCCAGTCGGCTGCCGGCTGAGGAGGCCGAGAGCTTGCTGCTCGGCGTCGGGATACGCGAGACTTTGGTCGGCGTGCGCAGCTTGGAGCCTGGGACGCGGCCCGACGTCGAGATGACGAGCTGCGACGCGGGGGTCGCCGTATTGTCGTCTGTTTCGTCGTGACGCGGCTCAGGATCCAGCACCGCCACGTCCAGCGGCGGCGAAAGCTCCTCCATGGATCCGGTACCGGTACGGGCCTTGGTGGCGTCGGTGTTGCTGCTTATCGACTGCAGCCGCTGCAAGCCAGCCGGCAGTAACCAGGCAGAAAAAGGGGGGCGGGGCTTTCCGCTGAGGCTGGCCCTCCTTTCGACTCAAAGACTCAGAAGAAGAAAGTGCTCCTTCTTTCTTGTCTTCTTTGGAGCTGCTCGCCGTCCGCCCCGTTGGCAACTGAACAAAGGGATTCGAGGCTGGAACTGGCGACTGAAGTTGACCCATCTACTGGGCCGGCATACAAAGATTAAGTATAGGTGGGAAAACCCGGTGTGTGGTGGCTTCTTTTCAGTGGAGCCACGCGTTTGCTTGGGTTTTGCCAAGAAACATGCACGACTTTTGCTGTGAGGTGATTGACTACACGTGTTGTAAGGCGGCAGGAAGAATGGAACTGGTTCCATTTCATCTCATCCGGGCCTGCCCTTCGTCAGGTCTGTAGCCTGCCAGCTCAAAGATCCGTGTCCCGGATGTAGCGATTGCCTTCCGACTCCTTGATCTCCGCTCTGTTCAAGGTAAAAGCCACGACAAGCGTCAGCGTCAAGGCCAGATGCAGCTTCGTCGCGTGTCAAACACTCGAGCTCCGACCACAAACGCACCGGTATCTGCCCATGGTCATGACGGTGCGGTTGCCGCCTTTGTCCGGCTGAAGCGGCGCCGTCACAGCGTCGTCCTGCTGGTTGTCATTGTCGGCGGCTAGTGCCGCCGCCACACCCTTGCCGAAGCGCTGACTCACGCCCAGTGCCAGCTTCTCGTCGATCACGCGGATACACGCGTCACACACGCGGCAATCCTCCTCCGCCAGCTTGGAAGGCGTGATCTCCTGCGTGGAGTGAGGATATTGCCGGTCAGTACGATGTCAATGGAGCTAGAGCTCGAGTTTTTGAGCTCCTCTTGGGGTTGCAGGCTTGCCTTATAGATGAACTTGGTGCGGCTACCGGAGCAGCTGTCGCAGACGACGGCCCCGCAGCGGCGGCAGTGGTGGCGGCGGATCCAAAAGCCGAACTCGGCGCGGCAGAGCATGCACGTGTCTACCGAGACGTCGGGAACCCATTGCCCATCGCTCTGCGCAGCATCACAGCAAGCCGTAAGAAGGCCAAGTAAGGAAGAGAAGGCGTAGATGTATCGGGCGCACCATGTGCTTCCGCCAGGAGCTCTCGAGCGGGTCCTTGGAGCGCGTCTTGAGCAGCGGCGGAGTCGTGGCCTCCTTCGTCATAGCTGCAACTTTTCACTGGGATTTCAATCAAAAGAAGCTTAACTACAGTATTGACGGATCTATAGCGACTGTATTTATAGTGCATATTCAATTAAAGTCAATCATTATGAAAACATCCTTATAAGATACACCACTCCAACACCTCACAGCCAGAGCTTGATAGTAGTTCACGACACCAGTAGAAAGTAGTAATATAGTACTATTAATATTAATACAGTAACCAGTAG
>JAABLK010000299.1:0-35487 GCA_012295415.1 Phytophthora chlamydospora
CTTCGACCTGGACGAGACGCGCTCCATGTCCGGAGTCAGCATTTCTTCCCGCCTCAACCGCCGCGTGGGCGCGGACGGCCGCGTGCCGCATGCTCGCCCGCTCGGAGCCAGCCTGGGTCCGCGCATCCGTGTGCCGGACGCCGACATCCCCAGCGACGTCCCCAAGCACGTTATTGAAGAGGTGACGAAGAGTCTCGAGACGCACTTTGCCTCGCGCAACGGCGCCGTGGACAAGAAAGTTGCGGACCTGCGGACCGACGTGGCCGGCCTGACGACGCAGACGTCCGCGCTCGGCTCGCAGATCTCGGAGCTGCGCGACGCCGTGCTGGTCTCAGCCAACAGCAAGCCGTCGGCTAACTCGCCCGCGGTCTCGGACCCTAAGCTCATCGCCAGCGTCCAGGCCAACGCCGCCGCTATTGCTCGCCTCGAAGAGCACAGCGCGGACCTGCTGGGCCGCAAGGTGAGCGTGGACCGCGAGCTCACGGAGCTCGGCAGCCGCGTCAAGTCGCTGTCATCCGCGACCATGAAGATCTCGACGCTGGAGGACAATATCGAGGCGCTCGTGGCCAACCGCCAGAAGCAGGAGCAGGGACTGTTCAAGCTCGCGGACCGCGTGCAGCTCATGCATCGCCAGATGGGCGGCTTTGTGGACATGAAGGCGGTGGAGAACCTGCTCAACATTCGCCTGACGCGCGAGTTCCGCGTGATGGAGGACCGCCTGGCGCAGAACGTGGTGCGCATGGCCGAGAAGATGGAGCAGAAGGTGCAGAGCATGGAGAAGCAGTCGTCCTCCCAGCGCCAAGAGAGCTTGGCGGCGCTCAAGAACGACCTGTCGGACGACATCCAGCGTCTGCAGAGCTCGGCGCTGCGCAAGAGCGACTTGCTGCCGATTCAGAACGCGCAGACGCAGAGCAAGGAAGACCTGGCGCAGCTCTCGAGTGCGCTCGACCGCCAGGAGAAGAAGCTCCAGGACGCCAAGCTGGCCAGCTCGACGCTGCGCGACGAATTGGCTGACGCACGCTCGGAGCTCAACAAGGCACTGCAGACGCAGCAGCGCAGCGCGGCCGCGACGCTGGAGGAGAGACTCGAGCAAATCGCGAGCGGCAACAAGGACAAGTCCAACAAGTTTGACGACCAGCTGGCGGAGCTGGCCAAGAAGCAGAAGAAGCTGGAGGAAGCCACGGAGACGCTCAAGGAGACGATGGCCCAGGTGAAGGCGGAGGCCGGCCAGCGGTTCAGCCGCAGCTCGGCGGACAGGGAGGAGGAGAACGACAAGCTGCGCCAGCGTCTGGCCCGCTCGGTGGCGGAGCTGGAGGCTCTGGCGTCCACCAAGGCCGAAGTGGAGCGCCGCTTTGCTGGCGAGGAGCAGCAGTACCAGTCGAGGTTGAAGGAGCTTCGCACTACGCTGACTGAGACTGAGAAGCAGAAGGAGGCGCAGCGCCTGGAGCTCATGCAGAAGCTGCAGGAGGAAAGTAAGTTGATGGGCGTGGCGCAGGGCAAGAACACGCTGCTGGAGAATTTGCTGGCCCGTGAGAAGACCGAGAACGAGGAGAAGAACGAGCTGGTGCGCAAGTCCAAGAAGGAGGTGGCGGAGGTGCGCGAGCAGATCCGCAACCTCGAAGGAGAGAAGCAAAAGAAGGTGCGCCAGCTGACGTCGGAGCTGCAGGCTAAGCAAACGCAGGTGGGGCTGCTGACCAAGACGTTGAAGCGGATTGAGACGGCTTCTGCCAAGATGCTGGACCTGTCCAAGCGGGAGGCCAAGACTGTGCGTCGCGTGAAGGCCACCAAGGAGCACGAGCTGTTTATTGCGCAGCTGAAGCTGAAGGAGATGGAGCGCGTGGCGCAGGCTCTTCAGAACGGCGACGAGATGAAGAAGCAGGCGGCACTCACCGCCGCCAGCACCGAAGAGCGGAACGAGCTGGAGAAGCTGCTTCTCGAGAGCCAACTGGAGAAGGACGAGCTGAAGCAGGAGCTGGAGGAGATGACGGAGGAGTTCCACGCGGCCAAGGAGAGCCAGAAGGTTATCATGGAAGACACGATCACCAAGCTCTCGAGTGACTACGACGAGAAGATCAGTGAGCTCAAGCAGCAGATCGCGGACAAGGAGCAGGCCATGCGTCAGCTGCGCGACACGCTCGTGGAGAAGAGCAACCTGGACGCGCTTGAAGACGAGCTGGCCGCGCTCAAGGACGAGAAGAACGACCTGCTGGAGCAGATTCAGCGCGCGCAGATTGAGCACGAGCGCGTGACGCTCAAGACCGAGACGAACCTTCGCTTGGAGCACGCGACCGAGTTCGCCGCCATGAAGTCCAAGTTCGAGGAGCGTATCGCAGACCTGGAAGGCGCCAGGTCGGAGCTGGAAGCGACCAAGGCCAAGATCACGGACCTGGAGACGGAGCTCGAGAAGCAGGAGACCCTGCACCAGCGCGAGGTGTCGACGCTCACGCACGACATCAAGGAGGCCCGAGGCAAGATTGACGAGTGCACGGCGCAGATCTTGGATCTGGAAGAGACCAAGTCTCGTCTGGAAGGGGAAGTCTCGCAGATGGAGGCCAACATTGGCGGAGCTTCGGCTGAGAAGGAGGAGGAGCTGGCGGCCATCAAGAGCCGCATGCACGCCGAAGTCGACAAGCTACGTGCTGAGCTCGCGGAAGTGTCGAGCACGCTTGAGGATAAGCAGACGATGCTCAAGGAGGCCAAGCAGTCCGATGAGACCAACCGCCAGCGGCTGGTCGAGATGGCCATGGCGCAGGAGGAGATGCAGAGTCGCTACGTGCACCAGATCGACTCGCTCACGCTGAAG
Source organism: Phytophthora chlamydospora (assembly GCA_012295415.1). NCBI lineage: Eukaryota > Oomycota > Peronosporomycetes > Peronosporales > Peronosporaceae > Phytophthora > Phytophthora chlamydospora. Next base: position 2,804 of record JAABLK010000299.1, read on the forward strand.
CTCAACCAGGAGCGCGAGAGCTCCCGTGCGCGCGAGCAGGACTTGGAGGATTCCATTAACCGCCTGAACGCGGACGTCAAGGCGCTCAAGGCCGAGTCCAACAAGGAGCTGGAAGCAGCGCGCGCGGAGCTGACGGACCAGATGACGGAGCTGACGACGACTCTGAAGGCGTCGCAGCACCGCGAGCAGCAGCTGCAGTCGCGCCTCAAGCGCATTCTCGAGGAGTTGGTGCAGGCAGCGAACGCCTCGAGCGAGAACGACGTGGCGGAGGAGACTGCGGAGTTGAGCGACGACGAGGCCATCACGCACCACCTGGACGCGCTGTACGCGACGCACCGTCGTACTGCGCACGAGCTGGAGCGGCTCCAGGCGGAGTACGAGCTGACCGTGAAGCAAGCCGCTGCAGACAGCGCCACCGCCCAAGAGCTGGACAACCAGGTGAAGGAGCACGAGACGCAGATCCGCGAGCTCGAGTCGGTGGTGGAGCAGCTCCGTGGCGAGCTCAAGGAGCAGTACCACAAGTCGGCCATCATTGCCAAGGGCTCCGACGAGTTCAGCGACGAGATGGCGTCTCTACGTGAGGAGAAGCGCCAGCTGGAGCGCCAGCTGCAAGAAGAGGAGAAGGACCGCGCCAAGCGCGAGGTGTCGTACCAGCGGCGCACGGAGATGAAGGAGCGCGAAGTGGAGGACCTCCGCTCCGAGAACAAGGCGCTGACCGCCGCCGTCGCCGCCGTCCGTGAGAAGATTCGCGCTGTGGAGAACGTCAAGTACCACGACTTGGGCGAGCTGCAGAGCAAGCTGAAGGACCTGGAGGAGCGCACGGCTGCGCTCCAGCCCGATGAGAACAGCGCCGCCGACATGGAGAAGGACTTCACTGCGACCCGCCATGAGATCATGACGCTGACGGCCGAAGTACAGTCTCTTTACCAGAAGCTGACGGCCTGCTGCGGCATCATGGAGTGGAGCGAGCTGCGTGCGAGCGTGTTCGACGAAGAGGAGAAGCTGACGCGCGTGCGGTCTGAGAGCGCGCGTGAACTGGCCAAGGTTCGGTCGGTGGAGCAGGAAGTGCTGATGAACGCCGAGTTCCTGAACGCGCTGCTTGTGGCCCACGGCTCGGGCGGCGATGGGAACCTTCTGAACGACTTCCGGTGGATGCAGAAGTACGCGTCGATTGCCCCTGAGATTGTGGAGAAGCTGCGCAAGGTGGAGTCCCGGTTACGAGAGGCTGTGTTGGATGTTCAGGATAGCTCAGCGTCGCTCTTCCCGGATGCGGCTGTCAAGGCGCCGCTGAGCAGCGAGAGTGGGAACAATTCGGCTGATGAGGTCGTCGCGCGACCCCCAAACTCGCAGAAGGCGGCGGTTGACGGCGCGGCGATTGCGCTGGCGTTGGAGAAGGCCAAGGAGGACTACTTTAGTGAGACGTCGGAGGCGGCGGAGGGCTTAGATGAGGAAGACGTGAAGCTCGAGCCTGATGTGGAGCACGAGGGCGAGCAGGAGATCCCTGTGGACAACGAGGAAGAAGGTGCGAGTGCTGAAAGTGGGGATGTGGACGGGCAGGATTCGATGGGCGAATCCCGAATTTGTGAGGAATTGGAGGTCGCTGAACATGTTGTGCGTGATGAGCAGGAACGAAGCCGTGAGGAGCCCGGAACGTCGACTAACTTTGATGATGTGGCGGAGGAGGACGGTTTCAAGCAGGATAGGAGTGATGATGACGATGGGCTGGAGGCCAAGATGCTGTCCAAGTGGAGCTCAGAGGAAGAAGACGTGGAGGAAGTGGAGAGGCTGATGCTGGAGCGACACGCTAGTAAGCAGGTGAACCCACATATTGATAATGAATGTGACGACAGTGAGGAAATTGCTACCCCAAACGTGCATGCCGAGATGGAGCACGAGCGCCCGTCAATTGTAGGCGAAGAACCTGATGATGACACTGAACTGACAGAGGAGGAACGCGGTGAAGCAGTGGCGGACGACTTGGATCCGCTTGAGGAAAGCTCCTTCGACAACGCCATGATGTCGGCGCTAGAAGACAAAGAAGCAAGTACGAGGTACGAAGCACAAGCCGAGCTGTCGGACTCGGAAGGATTCGTGGTGCAAGACGCCGACGCTGACAGTTCGTTTGATGGCTCGATGCTGTCGGAAAATGATGATGAAGTCAGCGGTGCCAGCGATCACGAGACACACCGAGTTGATGAACCCAGCAGCGCTTCTGTAGTGCAGCCACTTGTTGTTCAGAGCTTGTATCAAGACAACTCGATCGATGACGATGATTTATCTGGTAGTGAGACGCCTGATCTGACTCGTGTGCATTTTGATGAAGGGGAGATGCTAGACGAATTTTCGACGAGAATGGCAAGCCGTGAAGCTGGTGACGACACCGCACTGGACGAGTCCTCCTCAAGCGTGACGAGCGGTGCAATTGCGGCTGAATCCGAAGATGAGAATGACGTACAAGAAACGTCGGCAAACGTTGGAAATGACTCGGATGAGGAGCAAGCTGACGACGGCGACGTATTAGAACCTTCGCAAGCAAGCGTGGCAAGTAACACGTCAGCTACTCAACTGAAACAAGACAGCGCTTTGGAAGGAGCAGCGTCTAGCTTGACTAGCGGCGCAATTGAGAGTGGGTTTGTAGGACAGGGGCTGGAGGAGCTGGAGGGATCGTCCTCAAGTATCGCAAATGTCTCCGACGCGGGGCAAGCTGAAGAAGGCGACACGCTGGAAACGTGGCAAGCTAGTGTGGCGCCTAGCGCCCTTGCCAGCCAACTCAAGCAAGACAAATTGTTCGAGGAATCGTCCTCAAGCGTAGACCACGGTGAGATGGCGGCTCACCTTCGAGAAGAAAGTGAATGGGAAGAGTCTTCGTCAAGTGCAACGAGTGGTGTGCGAATGGATTCTCTTGACGGGGACAAGACGCTAGAAGAATCGTCTTCCAGCATGGCGAGTGGCTCGCTAGCGGATCAAGCTGACGAGGGCGACGCACTGGAAGAATCAGCGTCAAGCGCGGTGAGCGGTGCTTCGGGCGCGCAAACGTACACGTACGTGCACAAGGACGATGCCTTGGAAGAATCCGAAACAAGCGTGGAGAACGCTGCACCGACCGATCACCTTGACGAAAGCTCTGCTTTGGAGCGATCGAGTTCAAGCATGGAGATCCCTACGCTAGCAGATCGACACGTTGACAGAAGTACTTTAGAGACGTCGTCAAGCATGGAAGATGGAGAACTGCAGCAGTATCAAGTCACTGCCGCTGACCGGACGATGAGCACTGGAGTCTCTAATTCCCAGCCAGATCTGCTTGGAGAGAGTTCCTCTGATGTAGACGCGCTCTCGGAGCACGATGAAGAGGCCAGTGCTAGTGAGTTGTCGCCGTTGCCGCCTAAACGCCCTGAAGAGGATGACGATGAGTGGTCTGAAGAGCAGCTTCGAGCGGCTGAACGCTCACTGGAAGGTACTGTTGTGATGGAGGACGGCAATGAACTCAGTGGCAGCATGGAAGCCGGACCAGCCACGGCAATTCGTATGGAAGACAGTGAAAGCTCCGAAGAGGAAGAAACCATGCAAGTGCAAAGCCCACCGACGTTCTCAGCGAGTTTGAGTCGGTTCGGCTTTGGTACCCGTCGTGTAAACCTCGAGGAAGATGACGACATGGACGAGATCGAGCGTTTGCTTCTGGACCAAAGCGCTTCAAGCAGGAACAAGAAGCAAGAGCAGTCTAATCGATTCGCTAGACCGTCTGCTGCTGATGATGATGAATTTGGAGAAACAGCTCTGCAACCGCGCGAAGACGACAGCGATGAGTTTGGAGAGGCGTCGATTCAGTCCCAAGTTGAGCTCGGTGAGGCCTCAATCCGATCCGAAGATGATGAGTTTGGTCAAGTCTCCTTGCAATCTTGTGAAGGAATATCCGACAAACTTGGGGCAGCTTCGATGCGAGCTCAAGCACGCGACGACGACTTTGGGGAGGATTTACTCCACTCACGGGATGAGAACGAGTTTGACGAGTCGTCCACGAGATCGCGAAGGGAAGACGAGTTCGGTGAGGCCTCGTTCCGTTCCGGAGCGAGCGACGAGGACGAGTTCGGTGAGATCTCAATCCCGCTGCATGAAGACGCACAAGCTGGTACTCAAGCGTCTTCACGGACGTCCAACGCGATGAACTCGACGACTTGGTACTCCAGGAACTCGCCCGTGCGTTCTCCAGCGCGCAGGACGACAGGTGCAACGGCCCATGACGAGAGCGTCAGTGACGTCGAGCAAGACTATCTGGACGAATCCTTCGATCTGGAAGAATCTCTGGAAGAGGAGGAGGAGAAGCACGTATGATCAACCTGCTAAACCCATCAAATACAAATGCATTTCAAGTTCCATCGCTTTCGTCAGCGACGATAGGCCCCGGCGCCCACGAACGGCGGAGCGCCTGGCTCCTGGCTTTCGAGCAGCATGTTGCGGTATCTGTCCATGGACTCGGCTGCCAGCACCCCGCCGAACTTGACTTGGCCGACACCTGCGCCCATGGCGAGTGCGGTGACAACTTCAGCGTCTGCACCAGGTTGGCCACTCGAAGCGCCCAGGATCACGGCGAAGCCGAGATGCTGCGCGTTCGCGATAGCCTGCAGCAGTCTCGACACCGTCGGGAACTGGTGCGGGACGAGAAGCACGGTGTTGCACGCGCGCTCCTCGTTAAGAGCTGGGAGCCCGTAGCGCTCCACGACCGAGCAGCCGACGACTTGAACGCGGCAGTTTGGGTCGCCTCCAAGCCCGGCGCCTTCCTTCACTATGGAAGCTCCGCCTTCAGCATCGGCAGGGTCTCCAGACGCCAACGTACTGCTGTCCACGTCGTTTTCCGTGTTGTTTAGCGCTGCGAAGCTCTTGATGTCTCCGGGGTCGAACGGATCGATGACAGTCGTGATCTCCAACTCTTTGACGCTACTGCGCATGATGTCCAGCAACTCGTCGCTGCTCTTGGGCGCGCCACTCGACCCAGGCACCCACTTGTCCGTGTTGTACGTGAGCGCCCGCGGCGTGTCGATGTCGTCTTCGTTTTGACCGGCGTCGGTCCGGGCCGGACGCACTACGAACTCGGCGGCGGCGAACTCCACGCCAAAGTCCACGCGCAACGGCGACGCACTCGCCATCGAGATCGCTTGAGCGTCCGGGTCTTCGAGTCGAGCTCGGACGTCATCCAACGCCGCACGCAGCACCTGGAAGACCTCCGCAAGTGTCTGCAACTGCGGCGCGAAGCCGCCAAAAGCTCCGCGGTTGGTGAAGCCGATGCCGCGCGTTTCAAGCTGTGTACGCAGTGCGGTGCTAAACTCCACTGCGATCTGCAGCGCGTCGGCGAAGTTGGCAGCACTCGTGGGGGTGAGCAGCACCTCTTGTGCGAAGAGCTTGTTGGACGCGTACTTGCCGCCGTTCACGACGCTGAAGAGCGGCATCGGGACGCACTGATTCTCGGACGGAAGCTCCTGCAGCTTGGCCACGTACTCGCGAAGAGGCAACTCCGCGTACTTGGCCCCAGCCTGGCAAATGGCCAGCGAGGTGGCAAGACACACGTTGCGGCCCACCGTCGTCTCGAGGTCCTGCAGGATGGCGTCGAGCGCAGCCTGATCTGTCGGTTCCGTGCTCGCGAGCTTCTCTGTCAGTAACTCCTGCGCTGTAGCTGCAATCTTGACGAACCCTCGGCCGCCGTAGCGTTGCTTACTAGGCGGCACATTGGCGACTGCATCGCCGACGCCGTTGCCGTCTTCGTCGAGCGTTTGAGCGCATTCCCGATCCGTGATTCCTCCAGCTTCGGCGGAGCAGCAGCCTTCGAACACGCCTTTGCCCGTGTGCAGTCTGACCAGCACGGTCGGATCACTCGACGCGTCCAGCACCTCGCACACTTGCACGAAGAAGATGCCGCGCTTGGCCGTCGCGCGCGCGTACAGCAGCGACGAGAGCATGAGGAACGGGTCCTCCGGTCGACTGGCCACCACCTGGTTGATCACGTCGTTGAGTGACGACTCGAGCGAGTGCTCGGCCACGTAGGCCTCCACCAAGTCGCGCTCTCGCACCTGATCTTCCTCCTCCTCCTCGTCCTGGTCGTTCGGGTCATGCTGCTGGGCCATTAGCAATAGTCTCCGCTAACTAGCTGTACGACCCTACAAGATCTAAGATACTTTTTTTTGCGACTAGCCAAAATATAGCCATTGTCTAAAGGAAGCTCAAAAACATCGTTGAATACCAACGCTGGCCGACCACAGTCAACAAATGCGAGAGTAAGTGAATAATTGGCAAGACGCGCACCCACGTGGGTTCTTGTTGCACAGTTAACGAAGGCCGCACACGATGGGGTTGAGCGCGCCCGAGACGATAATTTTAGCGGCTTGAGCTTCCGCGCTCCAGGCTATCAATACGAGTCGTGGCGGCACCCAGGAATACTGGAAACGAACTGCTGTCTCGTGGACTCCAAGAAAGGCGTCGCGTCCTCTGCGCGTGCGTGCAGCGTTGCCACTGACTGGGACGGAGGCTGCGACTCCGTACAGCTTGGGCCGCATGGAGAACTATGAAAGTCTCGGGACGATCGGCGAAGGGTGAGTCCGAGTTGATGTTTTTCTTTTACGATCGATTGATACGCTGACGAGCGGTTTGGCCTCCAGAACGTACGGCGTGGTGCTCAAATGTCGACACAAGGTGACGGGCCAGATCGTGGCCATCAAAAAGTTCAAGGAGTCGGACGACGACGAGCAAGTCAAGAAGACGGCGCTGCGGGAGATCAAAATCCTCAAGCAGCTCAAGCACGAGAACATCGTGAGTCTGCTCGAGGTCTTCCGGATGAAAGGCAAGCTCTACCTGGTCTTCGAGTTCGTGGAGAAGACCATCCTCGAGGAGATCGAGCGCCACCCGGACGGCCTGGAGCCCTTGACGCTCAAGAAGCTCATGTGGCAGCTCGTGCGCGCGATCAACTTCTGCCATCAGCACAACATCATCCACCGCGACATCAAACCGGAGAACCTGCTGGTGTCCCGCAACGGCGTGTTAAAGCTCTGCGACTTCGGCTTTGCTCGGCCGCTGGCCTCCGCTGGCGCCAAGTACACGGAGTACGTCTCCACTCGATGGTACCGCGCTCCAGAGCTGCTGGTCGGCGACGTCTCGTACGGAAAAGCAGTGGACGTGTGGTCCATCGGCTGCATGTTCGCCGAGATCGCCACGGGGCTGCCGCTTTTCCCCGGAGACTCGGATATCGACCAGCTTTACCACATCATTCGCTGTCTAGGACGCATCACCTCGAGGCAGCAGGAGCTCTTCCGCAAGAACGCGCTTTACGTTGGCGTCAAGCTTCCGCACGCTACCGACCTCGAGCCTCTCGAGACGCGGTTCCCCACTATGGACAAGACGTCGCTCGACTTCATCCGACAAACCATCATCGACGAGCCGCTCGACCGCTGGACCTGCGCCGAGTTACTGAAGCACCCGTTCTTCGAGAACTCCCACGAAGCGTTCGAAGCGGAGCTGCAGGAGGCCATCGCGCGAGACCTCAACGACACGGCCGCGGTAAGGAAAAAGCGGACGCGGAAACCTTCACGCAGCAACGTGTTGACGGGGTCCATCCCGGTGATGCCTGCACCTGTGTCGAGTTTCAATGATCCTTTGGCGACTGGGACAGTCCTGGAGCCTTCGAAACCTCTTGGGAAACCATTCTTCGCGCCTGTGGTTGCCCAGAAGAAGGAGAAGACTGGTGGAGCAGCCAGCGACAATAGCAGTAGCAACGCACCACGGAAGACACCGCCCGGGATCGGTCTCGTCCCTGGGGGTGCGTACCATTTACCAACGTTACAAGGCGCTATGAACAACTCGTCCAGCACGAGCTCGACGACCAGCAGTACGGCCACAACGACTAGTGTCAATAGCAGCGGTAACGGAGGCACTGGAGGGGACGGCGGCAGCACCAGCCCGCTCTTCTCCCAGAACAAGAAGCTCATGGTCCCGTCGGGCGCGGTGCCTCCGATTTCCGAGCACCACGCGGCCGCAAGCTACGGCCAACCCGTTTCAACCGACCACATGACGTACATTGGCCTGCACGACAACGTTCGCGTCTCGATGACGTCGCACGGCAGTCGGTTGGGGGGCGTGAATGGCGCTGTTCATCCGTACTCGACGCCGTCGCCGAAGCCTCCGCCGTCGTCGTACATGAAGAACCCGTACGGGGTGCAGCAATCCTCATCGAAGCGCAGCTCCAGCAAGAACGGAGGCTTCGTCGTCTCGAGTCTACCGAGCTCGATGGACATCTACTCGCCCAAGAGGACCGCCGCAGGAGGCAAGAACGCGCACAACACGTACAGCAACACAGGATGGAGCGGCGCCAAGAAAGGAGGGACAGGGAATAGTGGTGTAGGCACATTGGGCACCGTGATGCCAAGAGGAACGCCCTCTCAAGGGCTCTACGTTCCTCCGAGGACATCCCATAGTACAATACGGGCGGCAACGTTACCGCAAGGGAACTTTGCCCACGTCCGGCGGGACAACGATCCGCGCAGCTACTAGTTGGCCCGGTAACGTAACATGATGCCCAAGTTTTGAAGATACCCGTCTACAGATCTGTCTTGGCCGCGATCTCCCGCTTGTAGGCGTAGAACTCGTCGATCCACTGGCGAATGAAGCCCAGCTCGGTTTGGCGCGCCTTGGTGACCGCAGGAGGGTCCAGCGGGTGCGAGAAGAACAGGTCGAGGTGGTGCGCTCCTCCAGGGACAGGGACGGCCACCACCGAGGGCGAAAGCGACTCGAGCACGCCCAGACCGGACCACGGATCGAAGTTGCCGTTGCTGAAGACGATGTTGCTCGCTGCACGCAGAGCCTTCATGCCGCCGAACTCGGTCTGAGCCCAGCGCGGCTTCAAGTGAACTCCCCACTGCTCGAAGCATGCGGCGGCGTCCTGCGACTCGTTGACTGGCGTCGCGGGGAAGACGTCGTTGACTGCGTCCGAACTCATGGGCATGTAGAGCTCCGAGCACTCGAGATATCCCCAGAAGTTGCCCTTCTGGTCGATCTTGGCCTGCTTGGCGGCGTCGGAAGTCTCAGCGTCGTTGGTCGTGGCCTCAACTGGAGCTGGGAAGAAGCACGTCTCGCTCTTGGTCGCGTTGTAGTACACGGCCATACTCTCGCGGAAGGCGGAGATGAGCCCCGTGCTGTCGTCCTCATCAAAGGTGCCAGCGAGAGGCTCGCAGGCGGCGCGCATCGGGTAGCCTGGCAGGTCGACGTGTCCGTCCATGATGTAGGACGTCGGGTACGGGTAGTTGCCCATGGCCAGGTCTCCGTACGCCTCCGAGGCGATCGCGATGACGTCGTCCGACGTCTGCAGCGAGTCTGCATCGCACAGGCCAAGCAACTCAGCCAGACCGCGCCGTCCAGCCTCAGTGGCGCTCATCTCGACAGCCGCATCCAGCGCCCGACGCAGGTTGGGCACGCAGTTGGCGGCGGCGCCCGCGTCCTCCGACATGTCGAACGTCACGACGCGGTTGAACGCCTCCGGGTCCGCTGGATGGTCCGGGTCGCCCATGAAGTTGACCACCGGCGCCGAGCCAGCGATGACGCCGTCGATGATGTGCGGATATTTCATGCGGAACCACGTGCCGAGCATGCCGCCGTAGGAGCCTCCGAAGCCGATGACGGGCACGTCGGCCTTCACGTCGCTCTTGAGCTGCTCGATCAGCACGGCGTAGTCTGCCAGGGTCTGCTGTGTGGAGAGATACTGCATGTGGTCCAGCACGTCCAGCCCGAAAGGCACCGACTTGCCGAAGTAGCGGTGCTCGGCGAACACGATGAGCGCGTTGAAAGCCGCCGCGTTCTCCCACATGAGCCCCGTGTGGTTGAGGTACAGCGTCACGTCGGCCTCGTTGCCCACGTAGAAGAAGATGGAGCCGTCCACGGGGTCGAAGTTCTCAGGAGAACACACGAAGTACCGCATCTCGAACGATCCTTCACTGGAAGCTCCGTCGGCCCGGAAATGGTCCAAAGGCTGCGAGATGAACTTCTCCTCGCAGAGTGACAGCAGATCTCTCGATCCGTCGGCCAGTGTGGGAAACTCGACGGCAATTGCAGCCGTCTCCGACGCCTCTTGGACGATGGACGAAGGGATTCCAGACTGGAAAGCGGTGAGGCCGAGCAAAGCCAACGTAGCGGAGACCAACGCCAGCCACCCCAGCGCAACGGGCAGAGGACGACGCGAGTCATTGTCGATGGGGGCGAATTGCGACGGCAACATGGGCGAACGCTCGCCTCTGGAAGAGCGGAAAGCCATGGTCTCCGATGTGCGGTGCAGGTGTCAGATGTGTCAATGATGCGTATCAAGGTGGATGAGTGGACCGATCTTGGGAAATCGGTTTGGAAGGGGTCAGAGTCTTCATGGATGTGTGGACTTCATCTAAGAGAAAAAAATGTTGCGGGCCCTCGAGCGTGCGGCAGGCATAGAGAGTTGTTGTCGACACATGAGTCGCTATCATATACGGGAGTTTGTCAATCATCGCTGACACTTTTCATCGCTTGTCTGAGCAGCACTCAGCGAAGAAAGTGATATGCTTTCAACGAAATGCTTTCGAATGCTGGGGTATTTTGCTCACCTAAAGCCCCCATGTTCCAGCCACAACTTTCGTCTGCAATGTGGATGGCAATCAGACTATTGTCTCCGTTGGCTTTCTTTTTAAAAGAGTGCGCAGGTCGTCATTTTGGCGCCAGAGGCACCGCTGGTTGAAGTGCTTGGGCCAAAGATTAAAATCTCCGAGTCTCAACTTCACAAACACGTCGCGTGTGATAATTGCTTGAATCACTCGGCTTGAACTTGCCACGATGCTCGGTCTTTCCATCGAGTTTTCACTCATCAGCCAGTTTAGCATCTGTGCACTCTGCGAGTTGGTGGCCATCGCCTCCTCATCTTTCGCAACAAGCAGCAATTTGGTCAACTTCTCGTCGCCGAACATCGTACTCGTTTTCTTCTCCGGGTTCTTGGCATTAAAATCTGCCTCGAAATTCACCTCCAGAATAACTTCATTCAGACAAACTCATTGCCACACGCCAAACAGTGTGGGTCCGTACAGAACATTTCCGGAAAAGGATGTCTGGAAAACAGTGTTTTCCTTTTCAAAACAGACATCGAAAACCAACTGGCCAATCAGCGCGGGGATGACGCAATCGAATCCACAAAATCTCTGGCCGACGAGCTCATTTCCCGAAAAGGCAAAACCAAGCACCCGCCCGTCAAGACCAAGTGCTCCACCATGGCCATGTACGTCGCAGCTCCTCCATCACCACCACACAGGACACTCCCTTCTAACCCTTCTCCCTCCCTATCAGCTCGTGCTGCATGTGCGGCGCGCAGATCGAGGCCAACGCGCTCAACATGTGCACGTCCTGCATCGCCAACGAAGTGGACGTGGCCGAGGGCATCGACACTACGTGCGACCTGGTGCAGTGCCGCGGCTGCCTGCGCTTCCAGCCGCACGGCAAGGGCCAGACGTTCAGCAGCGGCGCGAGCGCGTGGCTCTTCTGTGACTGGGAGTCCAAGGAGCTCATGGCGCTGTGTCTCAAGAGCGTCCCGGGGCTCCACAAGGCCAAGCTCATCGACGCAGGTTTCATCTGGACGGAGCCGCACTCCAAGCGCGTCAAGCTGCGGCTCACACTGCAGCGGGAAGTGGCCAACCACGCCGTGATCCAGAACACGTGCGTCGTCACCTTCGTCATCAACTCGGTCAAGTGTCCGGACTGCACCAAGCAGTACCACAACAACACGTGGCGCGCGCTCGTGCAGATCCGCCAGAAGGCCGACCACAAGCGCACGTTCCTGCGTCTGGAGCAGGAGATCCTCAAGCACGGCGCGCACCAAGATGCCATCGGCATCACAGCCGTGAAGGAAGGCATGGACTTCTACTTCGGCACCAAGTCGACGGCCGAGAGGTTCCTCCACTTCTTGACGGCCCACGTGCCCATGAGATCCAAGTCGTCCAGCAAACTCATCTCCGAGAACGTGCACAACTCGACGGCCAACCTCCAGCTCAGCTACAGCGTCGAGCTCAGCCCCATCTGCAAGGACGACCTGCTCGTGCTGCCCCGGAAGCTCGCGCAGAGCTGCGGCAGCATCTCGGACGTGACGCTCTGTGCGCGCACGACGTCCATGGTGCATCTGCTGGACCCTGTCACCGGCCAGAAGGCCGAGCTCGCTACAGACAGGTACTGGAAGCTGCCGTTCCTGCCCATCGCCACCAGCTCGGACATGGTCGAGTTTGTCGTGCTGGATGTCGAGCCTGTGGACCCGCGCGAGTTGCGCCACGTCGGCCCCGCACCAGCTGCAGGAAGAGGACACAAGTCCAAGTTCGTTGTAGCTGACGTGGAAGTGGCGCGCGCGAGTGACTTCGGCGTGAATGACACGACGTTCCACGTGCGGACGCACCTTGGTGGCGTGCTGAGTGCTGGCGACACAGTCAAGGGCTACGATCTTGCGTCTGCCGTCTTTGGGTCGAGCCAGACGTTCTCACTCAAGGAGGAGCTGCCCGACCTCGTGCTGGTACGGAAGGTCTACCCACGTGAGAGTGGCAAGCACCACAAGGGCGGCAAGCTGAAGACACTGGGTGCCAGTCGACAGGGCAAGGTTAGCAAGGCCGAGACGGCACGGTTGCAGCACGAGATGGAGGTGTTTACGGAGGAGTTCCTGGAGGAGAAGGAGCAGGAAGAGCAGGAAAGCGACGACGACGATGCCGAGGCCGAGGCTGTGGCTGTGGAGGAGCACGTTCCTGAAGATAGTGAAGAAGCTTCTGCTAGTGTGGAGGAACAGACAGCAGCCATGGCGCAGCTCGACTTGCCGTAAAGAGGCGAGCGAGCTCGTGAAGGTTTCGGTAGCAGCAGGCTAAGCTTTGTATCACACACCATTCGTTCTCCTTACCATCCGTACTTGGCGTACGTCTCCCTCTTAGTCTTGAGCGACGCGCTACGCTTGTCCAGCAGCTCAAAGTCGCGAGCCTTGGCGTCGAAGGCGAGCTGGTTGAGCTGGTGTTTCGCCCGCTGCAGTCGACTCGGCTTCACGGACGACACCTTCGTACCCGCCTGGGCATTCCAGAAGCTGGCCTTCACCTTCACCTCCTGCTCGCTCGATCCACCGGCCGCCTTCGTCGGATCCACTGCCGGTTGCCAGCCAAACGGCGAGGGCCCCTGCACGTCCGTGATCTGCTCCGCCACCGTCTCGAAGTGGCCTTGCTGAAGGGCCCGCTCGACGTCTCGCTCGCGAGTTCTCCGGCGCTTGGAGCTGCCTCCAGGCACGTCGTCTTCTCCTTGAGCCACGTAGTATCCGTCAGCAGCTTGGTGCTGTTGCTGCTGGTAGTACTGTTGCCAGGCCGCCGCATTGGCAGCTTGCTCATCCACTGGCTGACCTGTTTGAGTCTCTGAACCTGTAGCTGTAGCAGCAATTGCAGCCTCTTGTGTTTCGTTCTTCTCCTCTTGTTCTGATACTATTGTTTCCACCTTGGGGGGCGGCAGATCGTGCTTGGGCGGCGGCAGGAAGGAAAGCACCGAGTTTGCGTCCTCTGTAGGTCTGGGCCGCTTAGACGCCGCCTTCTTGGCCAACTTGTGTTTGGCCAGCAGCTCGTTGTCGTCGTCGCTGTCGTCGGACAAGGTGCCGCTCTCCAGCAGCCGCTGGATCTCCGGCGGGAGGTACAAAGTGGTTTTGGTTTTGGTCTTATTCTTCTTCGTGGTCACCTTCTTCTTGAGCTTCTGCGGGGCCTTGGATGCGGCTGCATCTGTAGAGGTGGACGCTGGGTCTTGAGAGGGAGTGGAAGCGGCAGGTGGAGCGCGTGCAGGGGCGGAAGGCGCGGGGACAGACCCCGCCTCATCCTCCGACGAGCTCGCGTAGTCGACCAACAGAGACATCGATAATGGCGAAGTGAGAAGGCTCTTCCAGATTTTCTATTGGTTGAAAGACGCGCTTTGCTTTCAACCAATAGAATCATGATGTCTTCTTCACGGTGAAGATCGATCGGCAATCGATGAAGAACAACTCAATCCGTGACATCTACACTAAAGGAAAATTTTGTTTGTATATTTTCTGTTTTCATTTCTGCAGCAGTGTTGAGGCGTCTGCTTTCTGCCAGCGCGCCTTCCTAATGTCCGCAAAGTTACTCGCTCTTGACCATGTGGTCAATCAGGTCCAGCACGCGCGAACTGTAGCCCCACTCGTTGTCGTACCACGCCACGAGCTTCACGAAGTCGTCCGTCAGGGCAATGCCAGCGCTGGCATCGAAGATCGAAGAGTGCGAGTCGCCGATGAAGTCGCTGGAAACGACGGCCTCCTCCGTGTAGCCGAGGTAGCCCTTCATCTCGTTCTCGCTGGCCGACTTAATGGCAGCCTTGATCTCGTCGTACGAAGCGGGGTTCACCAGACGAGCCGTCAGGTCCACAACCGACACATTGGCCGTAGGCACACGGAACGACATGCCAGTCAGCTTGCCGTTCAGGCTCGGGATCACCTTGCCCACAGCCTTGGCGGCGCCAGTAGAGCTGGGGATGATGTTGAAGCAAGCGCCACGGCCTCCGCGCCAGTCCTTCTTCGACGGACCGTCCACAGTCTTCTGCGTCGCAGTCACGGCGTGCACAGTCGTCATCAGACCCTCCTTGATGCCGAACTTGTCGTTCACAACCTTCGCCAGAGGCGCCAGGCAGTTCGTCGTGCACGAAGCGTTCGACACCACGTGCATGTTCTTCTCGTACAGCTCGTGGTTCACGCCCATCACGAACATGGGGGCGTCGCTCGACGGGGCCGAGATCACAACCTTCTCCACGCCGTTCTTCATGTGAGCCGAGGCGGTCTCGATGGTCTTGAAGGCACCCGTGGAGTCCACCACGTACTGGACCTGCTCCTCGCCCCACTTGATGTTCTCGGGGTTCATCTCGTTGAACACGCGGATGGGCTTACCGTCCACGAAGATGTGCTTCTCGTCGTGCGAGATCTCGCCGTTGTAGCGGCCGTGGACCGTGTCGTACTTGAGCATGTACTCCATGTACTTGGTGGCGATGAACGGGTCGTTCACGGCCACCACGTTGATCTCCGGGTGCTTGGCGGCGGCGCGCAGCACGAGGCGGCCGATGCGGCCGAATCCGTTGATGGCGACGTTAACCATGATGCTGTGTGGGGTTGCGGGGTGTCTTGGGGCTCGGAAGGCGAATCCAGGAATGACACAACCGTCGGCTATCGGAGACCAGTGGCGACAGATTGCAACCACTTCAAGCGAGGTTTTATCGCGGCGATTGCTCGTTGAGGGGGTTGCTTCGCGCGCGACTTGGCTTTTGTATGGTCTCTTACAAACATCAAGTCAAAAACCCAAGCAGAAGTACCCTTTTTATGCAAAAGTGAAGAAGCATGGCTTTGCTGCCGTCGAGTCAAATCCTGCAGTGAAAGTCAAGAGCGCGTGAGAACTCGGTCGTGGCGATTTGAAATGGGGCGCTGCCGCCGGCGAAAGACCCAGTAGTGGCCATGAAAGGATTTGCAACTTGTTTTCCGGCTCGGATTGGCGCGTTCGCTTGTCTATGAGATGGCGAGACACTTTGGCACATGGTGCACTTTCGTCCGGCGCAACAAGTGGGTTGCCTGTTTGGCTGCGTTCTGGTGCACTATGATCTGCTGGTCCTGCAGTGCGGGCGGGAAGGCCAACCGGCGCCTGCGGTCTCCGCAGTAAAACGAGCTGGGTGGTGAGAGGGACGTGGCGTTCGTGCCGCGGGTATAGGAGGGAAAGCGGGGAAGCGGCCGAGTGCTGACGCCGGCGTTTGACCTGATTCCGATGCTTGATCGCGTTTGCGCATGGCAAAGCCCAACACGGCCGAGTGCTGACAGGGTTTCACAGGATGATCTCCACCTCTGGCGCGAGAGCGATAAACCCGATTGCTTGCGGCCCTCACGTCCATGAAAGACGTCCGCGTAGATACGACCTGTAGGGAGATGGAGTCGATCTTCGTCAATAGGCAAGTTACTTCATTGACGTTTTACTAAATGATTTCGTGTTGGAAGATGATCGACAACAGACTGAAAGGCTTCAACAGCAACGATGAGTTTCATACTTCTATTGATACAGACAACAGCAAACTTGTCGACGTTGCTCTGCTCAGAAGGGGGCCGCCTGCACTCCGTTCGATACCAAAACTCTAGAAAGCTCCGTCACTTTCAGGTACCCTGCGGTGTGCAATCACCGAACGCGCCAGCACGTACTTCAAGCCGAACGTAGCAGCACCATAGGAGCTAACTTACTCGCTCTTGACCATGTGCTCAATCAGGTCCAGCACGCGCGTGCTGTAGCCCCACTCGTTGTCGTACCACGACACGAGCTTCACGAAGTCGTCCGTCAGGGCAATGCCAGCGCTGGCATCGAAGATCGACGAGTGCGAGTCGCCGATGAAGTCGCTGGAAACAACGGCCTTCTCCGTGTAGCCGAGGATGCCCTTCATCTCGTTCTCGCTGGCCGACTTAATGGCAGCCTTGATCTCGTCGTACGAAGCGGGGTTCACCAGACGAGCCGTCAGGTCCACAACCGACACATTGGCCGTAGGCACACGGAACGACATGCCAGTCAGCTTGCCGTTCAGGCTCGGGATCACCTTGCCCACAGCCTTGGCGGCGCCAGTAGAGCTGGGGATGATGTTGAAGCAAGCGCCACGGCCTCCGCGCCAGTCCTTCTTCGACGGACCGTCCACAGTCTTCTGCGTCGCAGTCACGGCGTGCACAGTCGTCATCAGACCCTCCTTGATGCCGAACTTGTCGTTCACAACCTTCGCCAGAGGCGCCAGGCAGTTCGTCGTGCACGAAGCGTTCGACACCACGTGCATGTTCTTCTCGTACAGCTCGTGGTTCACGCCCATCACGAACATGGGGGCGTCGCTCGACGGGGCCGAGATCACAACCTTCTCCACGCCGTTCTTCATGTGAGCCGAGGCGGTCTCGATGGTCTTGAAGGCACCCGTGGAGTCCACCACGTACTGGACCTGCTCCTCGCCCCACTTGATGTTCTCGGGGTTCATCTCGTTGAACACGCGGATGGGCTTACCGTTCACGAAGATGTGCTTCTCGTCGTGCGAGAGCGAGCCGCCGAACTTGCCGTGGACCGTGTCGTACTCGAGCATGTACTCCATGTACGTGGTCGAGATGAACGGGTCGTTGATGGCCACAATGTTGATGAGCGGGTTCGTGGCCGCAGCACGCAGCACGAGACGACCGATGCGGCCAAAGCCGTTGATGGCCACGTTGACCGCGCCGCCCACGTTGGTCGTGGGATTCTGGGCGTTGATGATCTGGAGGAAGTCGGGCTTGAGCGAGGCGCCGCCCACGAGGAAGCCATCAATGTCCTCCTTCTGCGAGAGCTCGGGGGCGTTCTTGGCGCCCACAGAGCCGCCGTAGATGACGCGCGTCTTCTCGGCAGCCTCGGGGGAGACCTTCTCCTTGAGCCAGGCACGGATGCTGGCGTGCACGTCCTGGGCCTGCTCGGGCGAGGCCGTGAGGCCCGTGCCAATAGCCCAGATGGGCTCGTAGGCGATCACGACGTTGGTCCAGTCGTTGATCTCAGCGGCGTAGGCGTCCAGCTGCTTGGTGATGTACGCCACGGTCTCGTTGGCCTCGCGGGTCTCCTTGGACTCGCCGATGCAGGCGATAACGCCAAGGCCCTTCTCGAGCGCGTACGCGGCCTTCTTGGCCACGTCGGCGTTGCTCTCGCCCTTGCCGCGACGCTCACTGTGGCCCACGAGCGTGTACTCGGCGCCCAGGTCCTTGAGCATCTCGGCCGACGTCTCGCCCGTGAAGGCGCCGTTGCCCTGCGTCCACACGTCCTGGCCGCTGACGCGCACATCGGCGCGCAGCGAGGCCTTGACGGTGGCGGCGTGCACCTGCGACGGGGCCACGACCACCTCGACATTGGCCGGGATCTTGGCCGTGTTGAGCATGCCCACGAGCTCCTGCGCCTGGCCCAGCGAGCCGTTGCACTTCCAGTTGCCGCCCACGAAGAACTTGCGCGAGCTGGAGCTCATGGCGCGCGTCTGCGCCTTGAAAACCTGACGGAATGCCATGGGGATTGGTGGGGTGGAGGACTTGTTGCTTGGACGGAGAATCCGAGAATGAGCGGTCGGCGCAACCACCGAAGTGCGTCGACTCGGTTGGGGCGCTCACAAACTTTGGCGTTTGCGAGCCAAAAGGGAAAGTTGGTGGAAAAACCTCGCCATGGTTGCTGCTTGGGGGCGAATCCAAGCACCATGGCTGTGATATAGTCCGTCCATTTGTGTATTAAACACAACTATTACTGCATAACCGGCGAAATGGCCCCCTCAACCTGTGCTTTGTATGGCCAAAGTCTGCTTGGGGCTTGTTTGCTTGGGAAAGGATTTGCCTTGGTTGGCGAGAAACGCGAGCCAAAGTGTCGATCTCGCAGGATGAGGCCATACAAATGGCAAGTCTAAATGCTGCCGGTACTGGTCGGCGAGGCGCTCGCGGCAACTTGCACGCGAGATGGGAGATTTCCGCCTCAGATTCTGTTGCACGACGAACGGAGTTGCTGGTGTTGCAGCTTGCAACTCAGAGCGATGAATACGACGGATGCCGCGTCGCAGCGAGCCGTAATGCCGCCTGGATGATCGGCAAACCCAACATCAACGACACCGCAATAGACTGGCTAAGAAACGCGATGTCAACACACTCCTCCGCCGCTTGTTTGCTTGCACGACGCTTTCCATCCTTACGTCAGGCCCGTGTCACTGCTGCAAGAGCGGAGCAAGACGGACGGATGGGGCGAACTTCGAGGTTCGAGGCAGAGTTACCGACGGTCCTGGAAAGCAGCGTGCACTGAAAGTCGTACGGCTGCATTTTGGTTTTGGTGAACGACGCATACCTGTGTCAGTCGATCGATCGACGTCACAAGCTGGCGGTAAGGCCGTGTAGACGTTGGGAAATTAACAACGACTGTGTTCGTCTCTAGCAGAAGGTCAACACGTCCCCGGAGGCACTCATCGCGAGGCAACGTGTCCCCTCAGTATCGACTGTACGTTCGCAGCTTACTGCATACCTTCGACCACGAGGGAAGAATGCTACAGCTCATACTGATTCCAACCAAGCCAATGCGAGTGCGAAGCCTTGCTTCACGGGGGTGGAGGGAACGTCATCTAAGGTATGAGAATTAGGTACACGGCGCTTTCTCTTCGCTAACTCGGTCTGCCCACGCAGCAATTCGGCTTTCGCCGCATTCGCCGTGGTCAGTAAAAGCTGCCGGCTACCCTGTTGCACTCGGGATCCACCGCTTTCGTCTCGTGGAAGCGACGGAAGTCGATCACAGCACCGCCAGTCTCCGGGTCCACGTCCACGCAGTTGACGTGGCGGTGGTTGAACAGGATGTCCTCCGCCCTGTACGAGTGCCGCACCTGGATCGTCGCCGAAGTGACGGCGTCGATACCTTCCACCAGCACCACGACCTCCATCTGCGAGTCATCAAGAAAGCAAGCATCAATTCGTTAGAAACGACGAGGAATCGAAACATGGATGAGTGAGGGAGCAGGGGATTTGTCCGTACCTGCGACTCTGCCCAGTACTGCTTGATCTCCTCAACGGTCGGCGGCTGCGTGGTGGCGTGAACGTCCCCCATAGCAGCGTTGCCGGTGGAACAGCGGCACGTGTTGTGCACGGGGTTGGTAGTCTGGTTGACTTGCACCGTGGCGTCACGGTCGCCACTCTGGGCGTCGGCCTCGCGGCACAGCGGCTCCGGGAAAAGGTAGCCTCTCGCCGGGTTGTGGTGGAGCCCACAGGTCTCGGCGCTCTTCGGCCGCAGCAGCGGGCTCCAAGCGTCCATGCGGTGCACGACAACTGAAGGAAGCGCCAGCAGCAGCATCCCACCGAGATCGTCGTCCGGGTGCTGGATGCGCATCGGGTACGACTGGAAGTAGTAGTGCTCGCCGAACTCGACGTCGTGCCGGATCGCGTACATGCGCACGTGGGCCTCCACGAGCTGGTGCTTTCGCATCTCGCACACCTGGAACATGAAGTACAGGTTGCCTCGGATACGGCGGACGATGGCGTGCGTGCTCATCACAATGGTGTTGGCACGCGCCTGCGCTCGCGAGAAACGCTGGAAGATGATGCCGATGGCCAGCGCGTCCAGCAAGATGCCGAAAAACGACTCGAGCGTGATGATGGTCTGCACCCAGACGCAGTCTCCGAAGAAGACGTCGCCGCCGTTGGTACCGAAACCGATGGTGAACAGCACGGACACGGAGAAGGAAAAGCCGTCGAAGAACGTGTAGATGGCGAGCTTGCACTGGTCCGGAGGCGTCATGTACAGCGCGCCGAACACGGTGATCACCACGATATACTGCCACCCCACAAGCACACAATGTCAGAGTCTCTACTAGTGAACTACGGACGTGGTGGTCGCTCCAACGCACCGCAAACATGAGCGAGCCTAGCACTTTGCTGAGCCGCATGTTGACGACCGTGTGGAACGGGTCCTGCATGTAGAGCTTCCAGTAGTGGGGCATCTTCTTGCGACGGATGCTGCATCCATAGCAACACTCTCAAAAGGTCAGCGTCTCCTGTAGGAATTATGATGCATTTACCACGTACTTCCACTGGCCCTTGGAGCGCTGGAACAGCGCGTCCTTGCGGTCCATGATGCGCCCCGTGCTGGACGGCATGTTGACGCGCTTGATGGGGCCCTCAGAGCTGCTCGGAGACGTGCCCGGTGCCACGTTCAGCGGTGCGCCATCCTCGTACTCGGCGTAGCTGGGCCCGCGTTCCATTTTCATTCCCAAGTCCTGCGTCGCGCCTGGAAGAGCTGAACGGACGCGCCTGGTTGTTTCTCGGACGATATGAGAATGGTGTGGACATGGGGCGGTGGACCGAATTAAGTGGTGCATGGAGTCGCGTTTATGTCCGTTTTGTAAATTGGCATAGAGGAAACAAGTGAACTGGCATAGTGGAAACAAGTGACACAGTGGCAGAGCTCCCATGTCTTGACACCCATGGCAAAAATCGCCACGTGCTGCCAGCACTGCCGGTGATTGCCAACAGCAGAGGCAGCGAACGTCACGTTCTTGGCGCACGTGTGGCGGGCGGCCGAGGCAGAGCGAGCTCACTGCTGTTGCTGCGCTAGCTGAGAGCAAACTCAATTATTTCGGGACAATCCTATCCCACAATTGCACAACAGCTGATGGCGACGCCACAACCAGCTCTCTCGAAATGTGGCTGCCGAGCTTGTGCTTTGGACACACGGAGCGTATCATACCCGTGGCCGCGGCGATTCAGTTGGTGGAGAAGTATCTGTGCCGCATTGCGCGAATCGAGGCATCTCCTGCTTAGCGGGCGATCTCCTAATCGTTCTCAAAAGGTGCTGTTTCTTCCTGTTTGGCAATGAGCCGCACCGAAAAATAAGCAGCCACATCCGGCTTCTCCAGGCATTGCCTCGATAGCCGATCTGCGGTGCCGCTGACTCTGCCTGGGCTCGGAGCTCCTGTTGGTTGTCTGCCATCCGTTCTCATTGGAATCCGAGAAGTTTCCGTGGAGCCTCATCGAAGCTCTGAACTGAAATCCCGAGTCTCCCATTATTTTTTTGGGAAGCATGCTTTTCGCTTTGATAGTGCTCCTGTCCTAGTGCCTCGGCAGCCGCAGTATACATTTTGCAGCATTGGGGGCGGTTAAACGCGCTCGCAGTGCCTTGGGCATATCGGTACATGAAAGCAGAATTGCATTTCCAGTTCTAGCAGCTACTGGTGTGGTTGGTTGCGCACTATGACAAACTGCACTCAAAAAGCTACTGTACCGAGTTGTATCCAAGCACTCTGGCTCAAATACTCCTTGAGACGTCGAGACCCTGAATCCAGCACCGGCGTTCGATGTCCTGGACGGATATTTGTCTTTTGGAGTACATTTAGTTACCCAATGATTTTTGGAAAGCAATGACTTACAGTGGATTCGCTACTGCAGATTTTGGCATCACATTCTGGGCTATATGATACAGACTGTAAATCAAACCCGTGCACACACATTTACTATTTTGCTATTCAACGAAACCTACACAAAGGTAAAACGTTTCTGCGGGAGGGTCAGTATTTTCATACGAGCAGCGAAAGGTAAAGAGAGGTTTTGTGGGGAAGGATGCTAATTTTCTTCCACCACTGCGTAAACGCGCATGAAGCACGATGTGGCTTGTGTGAGAGTTCCTCCAGCAAGGAATAGACAGGGGTTTCAAAGGTAACAAACCCTGTATCTGTTGTTCTTACGCTTGCAGTTCCGGGTCCAGCACTCGAAAAGAAAATGGGTCGACCCCGAGGCATCGCAAGGTGGGGTGCGAAATCCAGTTGCAATTGGATCGTTCAGCAAATTCTGAAGAGCAGAAATAGACAAGAGGCCTCATAGCTGTGCAAGCTCATATCTTTCGGACCAGGAGCTGAAACTCTTCCTACAGGATACTATTGAATCATAAAAAGCTGTTTGCTGGATCACAAACCAGCACCTGCATATTTTCGAGTGACCATACTGTCACAACGTTTGTGCGTTCAGGAATTTTGTGTTCAAGGGCCACCAGCATCAGCGGTAGCCACTCAGCACTTGGTAGTTTGAGCCCGCGATCGCCTTGAACCGAGTTTACAAAGTACAAAACGGTCGAAGTCATCCCCCTCCCCTCGTTGCGCTACCACGCGTAATTGATGCGAATCTACTTTGCCAACTGCTACAGAACTCATGTTCTGTGGCATCGTGGCCGTAGAATTTCTCTCTCCGCCTTCTGATTAACGAAGTACTTCGGAGTACAGTGCAGAGCCGGCTGACTACATATACACTCAAGTGCTGGCTTTCGTCGTGAGAGCTTTGTGATTTTGAGTATTTACACACTTTTTCGAGGTCATGCTACATAGCGAACAAACGCAGCACAATGCGCTCTGGTCCGTTTACTCCATTCTGCGGACAATAGATTTATCTTGGCGAACAAAGTATTGGCCAGCATTTGCTTCTTGGTACATGTACTGGGAGCGATCAGTATTTTCTTCCATGGAATCTGCAAGCCAAGATGCACTGCTTGAAGGACTTAGGGATAGCACTTCCTGAAGCGAAGCGAACGGCAGTGCTCTTGAATTGAAGTCACACCGTGATATCGTCTTCACTTTTGTCATTTTTTACTTTCCTAATGTAGCTGCGTCCGACTACAATTCCAAGCACACCGCACAATATACGTGATCGAGACGAAAGAGCTTCGCCTTAGGCAAGTGATGTTGGCAGTGCCCTTGAAATCGAAGCCTCATGTTTCCGTGGTATCAACTCCTCTTTAATGCAATACTTCTCAGTTCCAAGCACACCATCACGAAAACGTGATCGAGTTGATAGAGGACCACGCACTCGTTGGGGAAACCAATTGGTCACTTCTTGCTGCAAGAAATCTGTCTGAGCAGCACGGCAACAACCAACCGAGCTCCATTGAACGAGCAAGATGGCACGAACAGGACTTTTACCTCGCTCCGTATGTTCGACGAAGCCATTTCAACCCTCCAGCCAAAGCCATACCTCGCATCGTGCGAAGTCCTACTGCTATTCCAAGGAATTGTTGTTCTCGCGGTTCGTTGCCCTCGAAGCTCAATGCACTTCTGTTGCCTTTCAACGTCCGCTAAAGATCGCGCCCCAATTCGGTTCTGGTATGTCACAGATGTCAAAATAAGCAAAATGCAAGCAAAAAACGCGATCCATAAGCACCAAAATGCCAGTGGCAACAAGTTGGTGGCAAGTGGCAACACGTCATCGGTGAAGCTTGCAGCTACCGTTACAGCACCCTCACCGCCTCCGTGTTTCCCCGCCACCGTGAGCAACGTCTTGACTCACCACCCGTCACTACGGCAAAGCGCGGTCCAGGCGCCATGAAGCTGATTTTGCCGAGAAAAGGGGCGCTGCTGCAAGGCCAGATAAGGCCGAGCAAGACCAGCGCTGCAAAAAATTGCCGCGGTCTCCGCTTGCCAGTGACGGCCACTTTATCTTTCGCCGCCTGGACGCGAGGCTTTCAAGACCGAGAGCACCATGAAGGCCATCGCAGCTCACGTGACGGGCTTCTACCGCTCGTCCTTCCACGCGTACACCACCGAGGTGGAGGTGGACGGCCACCGCTGGCGCTTGGGGCTGCGCTACAGCAAATTCCACGAGTTCTACGACAAGCTGGCACTGCTGGAGCCCGAGTTCAACGCGCCCTTCCCGCCCAAGGGCACGCTCTTCTTCACGCCCAAGCCCGAGGAGCGTCAGGAGCAGCTCGAGGAGTTCCTGCAGCAAGTGCTCGCGCACTACGTCGCCCAAAGCCACCCTGTCGATATGGGGGAGCTGCTGTGCGAGCTGCTCAAGGTGCCGCGCCACCTCAAGTCCCCCGAGCGCGAGGACGACGATGTCTCCACGAGCACGGAAAGTGTGCTGGACGAGCCCATGCACGAACCCCCGACCGACAGTGCTGCGGTCGAGAAGGTGGTGGCGGAGGAGCAGGCGCAGGCTGCTGACGACGAGGTGGCCAAGCAGGCACCAGTCGAGCAAGTCGAGCCTGAGATCCCCGTCGTGGAGGAACAGGAGGAAAAGATCGTTGCTGCTGCTGGGCTGGAGCAGCCGGTCAGTTCTGTAGCACAAGAGCCCCAGGAGGTGGAGGAGACCCCCAACGCCCACGAAGAAGCAGAAGCTGAAGTGGAGACGTCCATGCTTGCGGAGGAAGCAGAGGTGGCGATAGACGCGGCCAAGGAAGATGTCGCTGCTTTGGAGAAGGAAGCTGCTCAAGAAGAGGAGGCAGAGCCCCAGATGGCTACCGAACAGTCTACCATGGAGGCTGTTGCCGAGGAAGAGGACGCTGTTGCCGAGGCTGTTGCGCAACCTGAAGAGGATGTTGCGGAAACCCAAGCGGAGGTGCCGGAAGTGGCGTCGAAGGAGCAGCCAGGCGCTGAGTCCGTTGCACAAACAGAGAAGCCCGCTGCACCACAACCACAAGCTGCAGCTAGCGAGAGCGCCTCACCGAAAGAGTTGATGGAGGAGCCGCAGGATCTCGCCACCACCGGACTCGTCCCGTCCTGGATCGCCGCGTACTTGCCCAAGTCGCTGCTCGGATTCATCCGGCGCCGCTGCCTCAAGAAGACGAACCTGGTGATGCTGTGCGTGGCGCTCCTGCTTCCCATGGTGCTGGCTCGCAGATAAGCTTGTTGAGAAGTTGCAAGTCGATCCGTAAATACTATTTTGTTGTTGTTTGGTGTTGTCAGAGGCGACAGTTGCCCTTTTGCTTCAGTTTGTCCAGTCTCAGCTCCCGAAATGAGCCACGCAAGTAACCGAGCACGTTGCCAGAGCCTGCGATGGATCCGATCGGATACTTGATCACCTTGTGCAGTGATGCGCATTGGTCTCTTGGTCCCTCCTTCAAGAGAGTTTGCCACACAGCGGAAGCATTGCACTGCTGAAGCTAACAATGTCTTATTCAGTGCTTTGGCTCACTCGTCTCTCATTGCCGTGATGGCGGGATCGTTCAACTTGACAGGGCAAACAGGTGTCCTGCCAGATGGAGGCTTGCCAACCGTCGAAAAATCTTTTCTCCTCCAAAAACGAGCGACATGGCCGAGTTGCGGCGTGGAATGGCGCTGCGGCGATAGGCATCCAGCATTATTGTCGCAAGGCGGCGCCGCTGGTCGAGGACAGAGCTGGGCCTGAATGAGCTCTTATCAAAATTCGCCGCTGCGGCCGAGCCCGCACAGCACAGCGTGAACGCCCTCAGAAGGCGGCCGGAAGTGCTCGAGCAGCGAGCGCAAACCGAGGCAAGCGCTGCGCAAGTTTCAAAAGCTTAGTCGCGAGGCAAACGAGCCGCCCAGCCATGCATGTTGAAGTGACGCTCTACAGTCTTAACATCTCATTTTACGGCCTGCGGTGCGACGAGTTATAATGCGAATTTTAGCGTCTGTAGTGATCTTGACGTATGAAAGTTTGCACTGGCGATTTGCCAAGCGACATTTTAATCACCCTCCAAGCGAAAATTAGTCCGATACGCGATTTCACAGTGACAAAAGGTGCATTCCAACTTTACCAGACTCTGCGTTTTGGCTTCATTATGCAGTCACTCCATCAACACCAACAACTGCGAGTCCTCACGCCATCTACCCGATGCGAATCGGTCAAGAATTGGCCCCGGCGAAGCCGCGCACTGCCTCCAGTGATATCGTTCATTCTTGGCAGACGCCAAGACCCAGTCCACGTCGTCGGGGTCTGGAAGAGTAGCAAGTGCTCAGATCCGGTTTGACTTGCTGAAGCACACAAGTAAGGCGTTTACGAAGTGTGACAAGCGCTCAACACCGGCTTGCAATGTTGCGAAGCATCAGCTGGAGCAGACGTGATTCTTCTGTTGTCTAACTGTTCCTTTAATATACGCACGTTTTGGTCGCTTCGACCCTTTCAACTTCAAGATCGCTTCGCAGTGTTCAGCAGCGATGCAGCCAGGAAAAAAAAAACTTGGCCATGGAGAGGTTATCCACACCTTCGCACTTGGGTCACACAGCTCTTCATGGAGGGTGGCTCACTTCTCAATCTTCCTGCCAGGACCTAAGTCTGATTCGGTCAAGTCGCGCTACGCTGCCCGAGCACCCCACATTGAAGCCATGCGAGAGATCGACGCGCGCGTCACGGGCTTCGACTACACGACGCACCACTCGTACACGACGGAGGTGGAGGTGGACGGCCGCACGTGGGCGCTGGGCATCCGCTACAACACCTTCTACCAGTTCTACACGCGTCTCACGGCGCTGGAGAAGCACTTCAACGTGGACTTCCCACCCAAGGGAGGGCTCTTCTTCTCGCCGCCGCCCGAGGAGCGGCAGGAGCAGCTCGACGAGTTCCTGCTGAGCACGCTCGCTTACTTCGATATGCGCGGCCACCCGCGCCGCATGGAGGCGCTGCTGGGGGAGCTGCTGCAGATTCCCGAGCACCTGGACATCAAGGACGACGAGGAACGCACGGCCAGCGAGGGCAGCTCCGTGGCCGAAGAGCTGCTGCTCGACGGACTGTCCACGCCGATGCCCGGCCACGAGGACGAGCACGACGACTTTCTTGAGAGCGGCCACGAGGGCGATGACCACGACATCCACGAGGACCACTCGGTGCAAGAGAAAGTTGAAGTTGACAACCAGGTTGAAGTGGTGGTAGACCACGAAAGCAAAGCGGAGGCTGTCGATGACGACCACCAGGAAAACCACGAGGAGGAATTGGTCGCCCCAGTCGAGCTGGAGGAGAAGCCTGAGGCTGTGGAGGCTGAGCTGGAGGAGAAGACGGAGGTTGTCGAGGTGAAGCCCGAGCAAAAGCAAGAGGCCGTGGAGGATGCGTCCTCGCCCAAGTCGGAGCCCAAGGTTCAGCCTGTGCAAGGGCAAGATCTGACCGGCGGCTCAGTGGCAAAGGACTACATCGCCATGCTGCGACGCAGGACGCTCGTCAACGGTGCTATCCAAGCAGCAGTGGTGAACACCATGAAGGAGAACGTGGTAAAAGCCCAGGCGGAGCAGGTGATCAAGGTGGAGGCAACATCGGAAGAGCTGAAGCCTGTCGAGGAAGACAAGGAACTCAACGCCGTGGAGGTGGAGGAGACCATCGAGCAGAAGGCCCCTACGCCAGAGCAGGAAGAGCAGAAGGCAGCCCCACTGGTGGAGGAGAAGTCTGCAGCACCCGAGGAGCCTGCCGTCCAGGCTGAGGCTGCCCCCGCGGTGGTGGCAACGAACCCGATAGTCGAGACCCCAGTGCCCGTTTTGGAGGTGCCCGAGGTCGTTTCCGAAGAAGAGGCTGTGGGGCCACTCGAGCCCGTGGTGGCCAACGATACGGAAGATGGGGCCTCGATTGCCTCAGTAACGGATGCGACGGCGTCGGTGGTCTCCGTGACCACCGACGCCGTCGCAGAGGAGTCAGCCCCGGCTTCGGTGTCAGAAACTGAAGTAGCTGAATCAGCAGCAACGCCAGCGGAATCCGTCCAGGCTGACGAGTCGTCTTCGGAAGAGGAGGCCGTTTCTGAGCCAAGCAAGAAGGACGCCGAGTCTGAAAACGTGGTGGTGGGCTGGTTCCGTCGCATGGGCACCTTCGGTCCGTCTGTGGCCGAGAAGGAGGAGCAAGAGGCTGCTGCCGCCAAGGAGAAGGAGGACGAAGAAGCTGCTGCACGAGCGGAAGCCGGGGCTCGCGAGCAAGCAGAGAAGGAGGCGGCTGCACGAGCAGAAGCCGACACCCGCGCCAAGACCGAAGCCGACACCCGCGCCAAGACCGAAGCCGAGGCCGAAGCAGCGGAGAAGGAGCTACTGCGCGCTGAGCAGGAGCTGAACCTGCGCTTGAAGCTCTACCGCCACCCGGTGTTCTTTCAGGGCTTCAATTGCGACGTCGGCACGTCTCGCTACTCGCTACCCGAGCGTCAGAGCGACGGCATCATCGTGTGATCCATCCAGTGAGGGAGCGAGCACTCAAAGCATGTAACTAAAACTATAATCTAAGCGAAAGTTGGCGTATCATTCGTCGCGAGATATGGGTCCAGTCGCCAAGATCTCGGCAGCCATCTCACCCGCTCGCTCAAGCAGCTCGATCTGCCCATTGAGCTGTCGACACCGGCGACAAATCCATCGTGTTTTGGCATCTTTGTTGTATCCGTCGTGCGAGGGTGAAAGCGTTCCAGGAATCTTATCGCTGCCAAAGCACTGGTCGTCACGGCGGCAGTCTGCGCTGATAGACGTCCGTGTCTCAATGAGCTGTCCCGCTTTGGTCCAAGCTGCCCGCTGCAGGAACCCGCACCGAAGCTTCTCTAATGGTAGTCCCGAGTGCTGGCCAAGGCGTTCCAACACACGGTCGACCGCAATACATTGGCGAGAATGCCGTCTTCAACACGCCAGGCCGAGCTGGACGGACAGTTGCCAGCACGCAATTCGGAACTTGAGGCCAGCGTCCTCTGGTGGTCCGCCGTCAAAACTTACAAATGCCATCAGCCGGATCCGGAGAACCCCAAGCTATCTCGCGCTTCTGCAGCGCACACGCACAAGATAAAGAAACCTAGCCGCTCGACCCTCGCTGGATAGGCAACCATCGATGCTGGGAGACGCACAGCTTGGTGGCGTGTCCTCGAGGCTCGAGGCTCGAGGCTCGAGTCGCCCAGAGCTCCATGCTCGCGGCCATGGCGCTTTTTCATGGCAAAGATAGTCCCGAATGGACAAAATTTAGGCAATCATTGCAAAAACGCGGCTTCAACCAGCCACATACAACTCGCCAGTCAAAAGCTCGCCACATCGACAACATGGCAAGGGAATTGTGCACGGCTCCTGCACCCTCGGCCAAGCCACTCACCCCCGTGCCGCGCGCTGGCCTTGGCGCCATTCCAGATTCTTCGACGAGAGGCACAGGTCGGNTTCAGGGCTTCAATTGCGACGTCGGCACGTCTCGCTACTCGCTACCCGAGCGTCAGAGCGACGGCATCATCGTGTGATCCATCCAGTGAGGGAGCGAGCACTCAAAGCATGTAACTAAAACTATAATCTAAGCGAAAGTTGGCGTATCATTCGTCGCGAGATATGGGTCCAGTCGCCAAGATCTCGGCAGCCATCTCACCCGCTCGCTCAAGCAGCTCGATCTGCCCATTGAGCTGTCGACACCGGCGACAAATCCATCGTGTTTTGGCATCTTTGTTGTATCCCGTCGTGCGAGGGTGAAAGCGTTCCGGGAATCTTATCGCCGCCAAAGCACTGGTCGTCACGGCGGCAGTCTGCGCTGATAGACGTCCGTGTCTCAATGAGCTGTCCCGCATTGGTCCAAGCTGCCCGCTGCAGGAACCCGCACCGAAGCTTCTCTAATGGTAGTCCCGAGTGCTGCTGGTGCTGGGCCAAGGCGTTCCAACACACGGTCGACCGCAATACATTGGCGAGAATGGCGTCTTCAACACGCCAGGCCGAGCTGGACGGACAGTTGCCAGCACGCAATTCGGAACTTGAGGCCAGCGTCCTCTGGTGGTCCGCCGTCAAAACTTACAAATGCCATCAGCCGGATCCGGAGAACCCCAAGCTATCTCGCGCTTCTGCAGCGCACACGCACAAGATAAAGAAACCTAGCCGCTCGACCCTCGCTGGATAGGCAACCATCGATGCTGGGAGACGCACAGCTTGGTCGAGGCTCGAGGCTCGAGTCGCCCAGAGCTCCATGCTCGCGGCCATGGCGCTTTTTCATGGCAAAGATAGTCCCGAATGGACAAAATTTAGGCAATCATTGCAAAAACGCGGCTTCAACCAGCCACATACAACTCGCCAGTCAAAAGCTCGCCACATCGACAACATGGCAAGGGAATTGTGCACGGCTCCTGCACCCTCGGCCAAGCCACTCACCCCCGTGCCGCGCGCTGGCCTTGGCGCCATTCCAGATTCTTCGACGAGAGGCACAGGTCGGTAGCGCTTTCGACACAAAAGGCAACAATGGCGACGACACTGGCAACGCTCTCGGCACGCGTGACGGGCTTCGACTACACGTCGTTCCACGCGTACACGACGGAGGTGGCGCTGGAGGGCGCGCAGTGGACGCTGGCCATCCGCTACAGCAAGTTCCTGGCGCTGTACGAGCAGCTGACGTCCGCCGACAAGGCGTTCAAGTTCGACTTCCCGCCCAAGGGCGGCTTCTTCTTCACCCCCAAGCCCGAGCAGCGCCAGCCGCGGCTGGACGCCTTCCTGCAGGCTGTCACGGCCTTCCACAAGCAGCAGAAGAAGCCTGAGCGCGTGGCTGAGCTGCTGCGCGCCTTCCTGCAGGTGGACGAGAAGCTCGTTGCCGCCAAGAAGACGCAGAAGAGCAAGGAGGACGAAGAGCAGACGGCCAGCGACGAGAGCGCCAGCGAGGAACCCATGGAGGAGCCCCAGCCTAAGGAGCAGAAGGTGGAGAAGGCCAAGCTCTCGGAAAAGGCTCAGAGCGGCAAGAAGGCGCTCGTGAAGGCCGCCTTCGGAGCTGCTGTGGCGAACGCCATCAAGGACAACGCCATGGACGCCAAGAAGACGGAGGACAAGAAGGAGGAGGCCAAGACGGAGCAGAAGGTTGAGGTCCAGGTCGAGGAGTCCAAGACGGAGGAGAAGGTTGAGGTGGAAGCCAAGGTGGAGGAGAAGAAGGAAGAGGTCAAGGTGGAGCCGATGGTCGAAGAAATCAAGGTTGAGGAGAAGGAGGAGGCCAAGCTCGAGCCCAAGATCGAGGAAGTAAAGGTTGAAGAGCCTAAGATCGAGGAAGCAAAGGTTGAGGAGCCTAATATCGAGGAAGCAAAGGTTGAGGAGCCTAAGATCGAGGAGACCAAGGTGGAGGAGACCAAGGTGGAGGAGACCAAGGTGGAGGAGACCAAGGTGGAGGAGACCAAGGTGGAGGAGACCAAGGTGGAGGAGACCAAGGTAGAGGAGACCAATGTCGACAAGGCTAAGGTCGAGGAGGCCAAGGTGGAGGAGACCAATGTCGTCAAGGCTAAGGTCGAGGAGGCCAAGGCTGAGGAGATCAAGGTCGAGGAGGTGAAGGTTGTAAGCCCAAGGACAACGACTACTACGACCACAACGACCACGGCTGGCGGTTCTACGGTTGTCGAGACGAACGTGACGAGCCAGCCGTCGGCGAACAAGACGGTGGTCGGCAAGACGGTGACCATCACGTCCCCGTCGAAGGACACGCACTCGTTCAAGGTGGAGGTGACGGAGAAGAAGGCGTCGGTGGTGACGCTCACGGACGCGGCCAAGCAAATGGCGGACTCGCCGGAGCACAAGTCCAAGAAGAAGAAACGCAGTCACCGCAAGAAATCCATCTCCAAGGCGCCCGCTTCGACGTCGTCGACGGCCAGCGATGGCTTCGAGTCGCCCGATGGCGTGGACGACGTGTCTCGTGTGGCGGCTCAGCCCAAGCTGTCGGAGTCGCAGAAGAAGGCGCGCAACCAGCGCCGCAAGGAGAAGCGGAAGAAGAACCAGAAGAAGGTCCGCGGTCGCGACTTGAAGGCTTAAAGGGCCCAGCCGCTCGCACCAGGTGCGTCTTCCATACGCGCGTGGGGCGAGTGAGCCAGCCGAAGAAAAAAGATCGAGACCGCGGATCGCTGCGGTTGCAAGTAGTTAGGACAGATATCTATCGACGGTACCGGGAGTGCACAGCAGCTCGCTGCCGTAGGCGCGAGCAGTCAAATGTTTTGGACGCTCCTCTGATAGATCTACGTTTTTATAAGTTGAAACGAGCACATTCAACTGAATTCGTCTCCTTGTTCTGTTAGATGGCTTGTGCTGTCAAAGAAAAGGCATCTTATGAAATTGTTTTTTGTTTCCACAAGTTGTTTCACAAGTTCCCGCAGATTTGCTCGGTCGAAGCTATTATTGCTGGGGGCTAATCGCCGAAAAGGACGAAGATCTGTCTGCCTGCACGTGCAGCACTGGGTGGGTGCGCGCAAGGTGAATACCGGGCTTAAACGTGCCGTGTCCATAGTTCATGCAGTCGGTGTCGTCACGCTGCCGTTTTCGAGGATTTTTTTGTTTTTGTGCGTAAAACTGTTTTCTCTTCACCGCTAAAAACGAAAACACGGAGGCAGAAAGAAGCCAAGAAGATAAAACCCAGTTGTTCATCCACTCCAAAAAGAAAAGATGGAAAACTGGAATTTGTGTTTGTATTTCAAAAGAATCGTAGTGTCATTTCCTTCAGGTCGCGCATTTCGGACTGC
>JAABLK010000029.1:0-31378 GCA_012295415.1 Phytophthora chlamydospora
CGCTGGTCTTGCCTGTGGTCCAGCGTGAGGGCATTGTGCAACTGCGTATCTGGTGTGTGTGTGTGTGTGTGTGTGTGGGGGGGGGGGGGGGGGGCTGAGATGCGATGTGTGTGTCTGTGGGAAGCACGTGTCCTAGCTGTGCTGTGCGTTGATGGGCGCTGTCGTGTGCTGTTGTACGTTATTGTTAAATTTATGATGTTTTATAAGCGTCTATGTGTGTCTACTAACAAGCCTGCTAGGGATAGAATGTATTGGCTATCTATAGACCCAGTTTCCTGACGCTACTGATGGCTAGCAAGTGGTGACCGCCGAAGCTCTTACGCACTGTGTCAAGGCGCCTCGCATTGACAAGACTGCTTTGGACTCTGCGTCATCATCGTCTATATTCGCCCAAATTGCGGCGCAGCTTGACTTTCAAGTCCTCAATTGAAGTAACTGGCGTGTGGTTCAGCTCTCGCTACATGGTGAACCAAATGTTCTCAATTGTGGGCCCTGCGGAGGGTGCCCAAGCAAGATGACAGGGAGGTCTCGACGACAGGTAGCTGTCAGCTTAGCACTGTGAGTAGATGCATTTGTCTTGCACAAAGAAAGTCTCACCTTTTAGCACTAGGTATCGCTTGGTAATGGGGATCTCTTGGCGGATTAGCCGTCGGTAGTAGTCCCCTTTCCCGGACTCATTGGCTGACGCCATCGGCCGACCTAATAATGGTTGTATGCGTACGAGATAATGATCAGCAATGTTGATCTAGAACCATAAATTGTATCTTCTTGTTATGTAATTAGGTCTGCTGTGCTTAGTCATGTCATGTCTTCGACGTTCGAAATCGTCCATGGCATGATGAAAAAGGTGTAACTGTCGATATCCGCGCGCCATCGGTGGTGGATTCGCCATGGCATCAGTGTTGCCAGTTACACATATTTCTGCCTTGTCCTTTATTGTCACTCTAAATCCCTTCTAAGAATCGATACGAACACGAGTGCACTTCGTCACACCATGTAAAATTTAAAATCATCTATATTTCTCATGAACTCCACAATATCGAGGGGCCGCTACTCGATTCTCATCAGCCCCGCACATCGACCTGTACACCAACCTGACATGACTACCATTAATAGCAGACACATATCGAGCATGGGCCCCATGAGAGCAAGGTTCTGTCCAACCTGGTAAGATGGATGGCAAACCTCCATGAGGGCTTTCACGACCAGTTCGCCGCCCATCACCGCGAAACCGAGCGACCACTCCAAGTATTTGGCTTGGGAGAAAACAACCAGGTTGCGGTGGGTTGTTATGTGGAGGATGCCACTGTGCGAGATGAACCACGAGAGGACGAGGTTCATGTCCAAGTGGCTCCCAATCAACTCCAACGAGCTCAAGGCTGACATGATTACCGTATCTGAGAAACTGGGTGTCGTAATCATCGATGATGTGAGCATCATCTTCGGGTTACTATTATTGGCTGGAGCCACTTGACCATGCACTTCGTTGGCGTCTACGCACTCTACGTGTTGGCCCCAACGCAGTTTGTTGGCGCTGTCGCCTCAGAACGCTTTGATCCAGGATGCGGATGCTGATATTGAGCTGTTACGGAACGCGTTAACCGTTTATAAAAAGACGGTTGACATGGTGCAGTTCATCATGTCTGATAGCTGTAACACCAACAGCAGCATAGCTACGAAGCCCGACGTATCCTTGGTCGGCTGCGCCTTGCACTGGTTTAACCTGGCGGTTATCCGAGCACGAGCTGCTGTTACAGAAGGTTAACAACTACTTAATCTCTCAGCTTGCGGATACCGGAATTTACCGAAGGGAGAACGACGGGGCATTGAAGGGAGAACGTTAATTACCGCCACTGCCTAGGAATAGTGCCAACAGCACCGGTCAAGCGCTGTGTATCATGCCCAGCGCGCAGAGCAGCCGAGGAGTGATACGAAGGAAAGGGACCAATCGGTATCACGAGCAACCGCGACGCTACGGACAGATGAAGCGATCAATCGGCATTTTTACGACGACCGACGACGCACAGAACTCACATGGGAGGTGGGGGGTAGTCATGAAATAGCTGGTACTATTTATTTGTGCTCGTTGCTGTGCAGCTTAATGCATCACTCATATATCGATTTGATGAGTGAACCAATATGGGACTTCCTACATTTGTGCCTGACACGCAAGATGAATAGGAAGATATGCGAGACAAGGCAAACTCGTCGGAGTCGACAATGTCAAGTAGCTCGAGACTAGATGCCATGACACGCCGATAAATAACTTTGTCTACTGGAGTTCCAGATATTAGAATTCTACGTCTTCTTTTCAAGACCGCATCCATACAAACTCTCACAACATCTTCCTAACAAGGTAAATACTGGAGCGATCAGTAGAATAATACGTATAGGATATTAGAGAAATAAAACCTATATTTATATTCGCCGCAAACAACGAATCTCCTTGAAAGCTTGGTCCGGTGTTCGATGCCAGTCTCCAATTCATTCTTGATAGCATGGATGATATTCTCACCTCCAGGACGCGCTCAACCATTTTTCGAGAGCCAAGTTATTTCATAGGTTGCAGTGGGCGAACGCCAGCATGCGAGCCTCGTTGCGCGTTATGTACACCCAGCTGGAGTGTGGGTCGGATTTGTTGCTGTGCTAGTGGAGGCGCTACAGCAACGCTGGTCGAGAATATGTCCGACAAGTATGAGACTCCGTTGTATACATGGTTGGCGGCAGAAACTCGCGGTTCGATCTCGCCGACCAAGACCTCTCGTCGGCCGATTTCAGTGAGCCCACAGAGGACTTCAGTGAAGGCAACAAAGTTAACATTTAACGACCTCGCGCAATAGGACCTTTGAGGCGTCCGTAAGGCGACTGGTGGCCAGACACACTGTAGGATGCACTGACCTCTGTAAACGTTTTACGGCAAACGTGGGATCAATTTCCTCCTCTTTTTCGAGCTGGGATTGCTAACTATACTACCGACGAAATACTCTATCATATGCACCTTTGGTGCCACAACCTCGCTTTAGCGCCAGGGAAGAATTCACACAATCATGATGGAGAAGCCCCCGGGCCATCTTCATGGCGCCCCCAAGACTGGTCCGGGATTGCCTGGCGGTCAGCCCATCAACCACCAGTTATTGGGCCCCCATGACGGCGCATTTGACATCGCTGCTATACTCTCCTTCTACCAGTTGACGTGGGTCCTCCTACCCACCGTGGTGGTCGACGTCTGGAAGTGCCATCGATCCGGCGAGATCACCCGCGAGTACGTATCATGAATTTCTTTCACGGTGAGTATATCGTCCCTAGCGCCGAAGGAGGCTGCACAATAGAGGAATTCAAACCCGGTGGAGTTCTGCCCAAGAAGGTGTATGTCCGTCCCGCCCGTGTGTCTATCACGAGGACGGAAGACTCCATAAAAAATATGGCTGCGCCTGAACGAGCGAGAACGCGAGCGCATGTCTCCGGGTGAACTCAGAATGCCCCCTGCAGCGAATCTCGACAGATCGGGTCAAGTACGACGACCCTCCAGGCCAACACGACGCTCAGCCATCGAGGATTAACTGGGTTGGCATTTATTTGTGTCAGTGCCCGCCGTTCGCGTCGTTACGAGAGAGTGCGGACACATGATGGTGTTCAAAGTCGGCAAAACCACTGACATGTACAAACGGTTGGAGCAGGTCAAGGCCATGGGGACTGGACTCTGCAGAGATGGCCGGTTCATTCTAAATATGTTCGTATGGGTGGTAGTCGGCGGGATCTGCTCAACGCTCTGAGCGCCTTAGGCATTGCATGCTTCGCAACGAGAACGGTGCGCTGAAAACCGATACTATCTCCATCGCACCGTAGTAGATCGGATTAGTACAAGGCGCAGCTTGCCGAGAAATTTGACGCGCCAAGGATGCCAGTCGCCGCCTCCCGGAAGTGTGACGGGCTTCTGTCACATGGTTGCCATCGCGTGAGCGCGATGGCCAATCAACACTCTCCGCTGCTTTAGTGGACACGGCGCTCTCGGCATGAAAACACCTTGATAACAGTGAATCCCATAATTACTTTTCCCTTGCTTCCTGCGCTACAGTGTACGTCGGTAGCGGGTTCGTCTTAGCCCGTTACAGGAAGCGTCCGATGTTAATTTCATCTATTCTCAACCGTTCTCAAATTGGACGGCGTGTTAAGAAGACCAAGGCTGTTACCTCGGCCTATCAGGAGACGATTGCCTCCGCCTCTGCCGATCATGCAGCTGTCGAGAACACTCAATGAGCAAGACGTGTGATCTCCGATTCACGTTTTAATAGGTCCCGCACGAGTCAACTACGTCTGCAACCAATATCTGCTACCACGGAAAGCGCTCACGACGTCGCGCAGACTCCATAGAGCACTGAGGAATGGGACACCAACTTCGAATTAAAAAATACTGCAGTGCAGTGAGATGTCTACCAGTACGTCTGTCAACAAGACGCGTTCACCCCCTCAATGAGCTGGCGTCCTATTCATTAACACGAATACATATCTAGTAGATCACGAATTGTTGCCACGTGTAGGTTTGCGCAGGATCAACCTCATTTGACCTCTAAAATGCTGCCATATATGTGGTCACCATAAACCTATGGTCGAACATATAATATGCGTTATCGCATTCGTCCGATTTCTGTGGGCGCCAAAGGCTAAAAGGCAGACAAGCTCGCGCTGCGATGGCAACGGGGGACGACACGGCCGCTCTGGCCGCCTCCAACATCAACCAGGGTGCGTTCTTTCGAGTCTGCCCTCCTCCTGTGTGTGAAGCGATTTGCTTCACGTGGACCAGTGCCTCGTACTTCGCCGGGGGTGACGTGTTCTCGAAGGGATCCGCTTTAACTAACGTTTTTGTTGGTTTTTATTCTTCAAGAGCAACTGCTGCACGAGCTGGAGAGCAAGTACCTGAGCCTGAAGAGCGACTTCTCCATCGCTGAGAGCGAGCGCCAGGCACTGGCGGCCGACAAGAAGGCAGCGCGTACGTGTAGCTGACCCCTGGGGTACAATATCCTTAAATTGCCCCCTAAAATGAGCTAGCTAACCGGAAATGCTCTCAAACTGCAGTGGAGGAGTCCGAGAGGGCGAAGAAGCTAGCGACCGAGTGGGAGGAGCAGACGCGCGAGCTCAAGCAGCAGCTGCTGCAGCTGACGACGGAGAAGGATGCGCTGACGTTCAAGCTGCAGACGGCCACGTCGCTGGCCGAGCGCCGCCTCTCGGAGGTGGAGGAGTTGCAGACTACAGTTAGAGAGCACAACCGCCTGCTCGTGGACGCACAGCGCCAGGAGATGCAGGCGCTGGAGCGTGCGGCCAAACAGGAGGCGCAGGTGGCACCACTTACGCACGCGCTGGCCAGGGCCAAGAAGGAGACGGAAGCGGCGCAGCAGCACTCGCAGTGGCTCGAGGCGCAGGTGGGCGACAAGACCAAGACGGTGCAGGAGCTGCGCCTTGACTTGGCCAAGCACACGCACGACCTGGAGGAGCTCAAGATCCGCAGTACAGAGGAGCTAACGTCAGCCAGGCGGCAGCTTGAGAGCGCGCGGCTGGCCAACAAGAAGATGGAGAGCGCCATGATCAAGAGCAAGGAGGCGCTCAAGGAGCTCCATGCGTCCAAGGTGCACGACGAGGAGGCGCTGCAGAACGAGCTGAGCGCGCAGCGCCGGCTCGCCACGCTGTATAAGGAGTCGGCGGCGGACGCCAACGCGCGAGTGACGGAGCTTCAGACACTGTGCGACTCGCTGCGCAAGTCGCTGACCGAGTCGGAACAGGCGCTGGCTCACGAGACGGAGCGCACGAAGGAGCAGGTGGAGCACCTGTTCGTTGAGCAGGCTCAGGCGTCTGAGGCGCGCATCCAGGCGCTGCAGGACGATCTGCAAAACGCCGAGCAGAAGATTGAGGAACTCGAGAAGAAGAAGATCTTCTCGCTGCAGACGGCCAGTGCCGTGGCCGAGTTGTCCTCGGCTGCGGGTGAGGCCCACTTGGCCGCGCACGGCCTGACGCCCAAGCAGATGTACGACCACATCGTCGAGCTGGAGGAAACGCTTCAAGCGGAGCGCAACGAGAAGGACAAGCTGCAGCTGTACATGGACCGCATCGTCAAGGAGGTGCAGGAGAAGGCGCCTGTCCTCATGGGCTTGCGACTAGATCACGAGCGCACTGTAGCAAGCCACACGCAGTTGAGCGAGAAGCTGGAGCACTGTATGCAGGAGCTGGCGAAGAGCAAGACCAACGAGAAGCAGGCCTGGAAGGACAAGACTGCGTTCGAAAAGAAGTGCGAGTCGCTCGCTCAGAGCGTGGACGACTTGTCGCGCCAAGTGCAGCACCTTCTATTCCGGTCCCAAGATCAGCAGGCGGGCCACTTCACGTCTGGGGACGTTGGATCCGAGAATTTGGTGGTCTTCAAGGACGTGCAGGAGCTGCAGGTGCGCAACCAGCAGCTGTTGACGGTGATTCGTGAGCTCACCGAGATGAACAAGCAAAAGGGAGGCGACAAGGTGAGCGTTGGTGTCAGTGATGCCGAGTCGACGGATTCGTCGGCGCATTTGATCATTACGGGCGATTCGGACGATGAGCTGGACCAAATTGGAGCTTCTAGCGCGATCAAGAAGCGGCTGTCCATGGCGCGTAAGGAGGTCCAGGAGCTGCGCACTGAGCGAGAGCAGGAGCGTGAAATGATCACGGCTATTGTCAAGCAGCGCGATATGTACCGCGTACTGCTGGCACAGTCAGATACGAAGTTCCTGGAAGACGGCGCTAGCACTAGTTCTAGCAGCTCCAAGACCCAGGAGAGTGCCGAGTCTGTAGAGAGACCTCACAACCGCCGCGGCTCGCTTGACATCATTGATAGCCGCAAGCTTCGCGAGATTCAACTGGAGTTTGAAGACTACAGGAAGGAGAAGCAGGCAAACGTCAAGATGCTGCAGGAGTCCTTGGACCAAGAACGCGCTAAGAGCTCCGAGTCCAGGCTCGCACAGATGCAGGCCCAGGTGGAGGCGACATGCAACAAGGAGCGCTACGAAGCGTCGGAACAGCGATGCGCCAACGTCGAGATTGAAGTGGTGCGTCTGCGATCCAAGGCAGACCAGTTGAGCTCCCTGATCTTGCAGCACCAGCAGATGATCGCGAGTACCGAGGCGAAGCTTGAAACAGCGACGTCGCGTCTGCAGAGTCTCTCGGTCGAAAAGGACTCCGCTCTTCGTGAGGCCGAGTTCCTCCGCAAGAACGAGGAGAAGATCCACCAGGAGTTGACGACCCTGCGTCTTGACAACACCAACCTGCTCAAGCTGATGGAGTCGACGCGTCGTATGGAAAGTGGGCGCGAGGAGCGCGACCACCGTGAGGTGGAATCGCTAGCGAAGAAGGTGACGACGCTGGAGAAGCGGCTGCAAGACGCGTACGAGAAGTTTGACGCGAAGGAAGTGACGTCCGGCGCGCAAGTTCTGGCTGCGGAGAGGGAGAAGCAGGCAGCGTTGTCGGAGCTGGCAAAACTGAAGGAAGCCCACGGTCAGTTGAAGGAGCAGCTCGCTCGGCTGGAAGAGCAGAAGAGCGCTCTTGACAGCAAATCGGCCATGCTGGAGAAGGAAACCACCCATCTGCGTGAGCAACTACGCAAGGGGGCGAGTGCTGCGGCTGCTGAACGCGTTGCCGCGCTCGAGGTGCAGCTGCGTGACGCCCAGCTTGAAGTGCAGGCGTCGCTTGTGTCGAGGAAGACGTTGACCGAAAGCGTGACCAAGTACAAGGCTCTGGCCGAAGCGAGTGAGAAGAGTTTGGCCGAACTGTCGAGCGCCAGCGAGAAGTGGAAGCAGAGTGAGGCGGAGAAGGTGCAAGTGCTTGAGAAGACTCGCGACCACCTGAACGAAGAGCTGGCGAAGGCTCGTGCCGAGCTGAAGGAGCAGATCTCGGAGAACAGCAGCCTGAGGGAAGAGATCGACCGAGCCGAGCAGACTCACAAGCGGTCTATTGCGGAGACCACGGAGAAGCAGAAGATGCTGCAGCTTCAAGCCGACAGCGCGGTGCAGCAGATGAACAGCGTGCGCGAAGAGATGATGAAGATGAGGCATGAAGTGGAGACCACCCAAGAGAACTACGAGCGCGAGTTGCAACTTCACGCAGCAGAAGTCGCCAAGTCGTCGACGTCTCGTCGGGAGATGGAGGAGATCCGCAAGACTGTACGGGAACGTGAGGCGGACATTGAAGCGTTGAACACCAAGGTCCAATCTGTCGAGAAGGAGGCGCAGCTTCAGGTGGAGACGTTGCAGAAGCGTCTGGACGAAGCTGTTGAGGCCAAGAACGCCGTTGCCGAGCAGAACAAACTGCTTCACTCGCAGCTGGAGCGCGCAGCGAC
Organism: Phytophthora chlamydospora; assembly: GCA_012295415.1. Taxonomy (NCBI): domain Eukaryota; phylum Oomycota; class Peronosporomycetes; order Peronosporales; family Peronosporaceae; genus Phytophthora; species Phytophthora chlamydospora. The sequence continues at coordinate 8,351 of JAABLK010000029.1, forward strand.
GCAAGTGCGTCGTGCTCATGAACAGGATATGCTCAAGGTAGTGGGCACCCCGTCGTCTACTTCTAACCAAGAAGCTGGCGAGGGAGCGGCCGCCTCTAACGCGCTCGAAAAGGAGATCGACGACCTTCGCAGTGTGGTCGCGTACTTGCGACGGGAAAGCGAGATCGCTGAGTCGAAGCTGGAGCTGTCCCAGCAGGAAGTGCAGCGTGGCCGCGCCCAGATCTTCAGCTTGGAGTCCACGATCGAGCGTCTTCGTGGCGAGATTAAGTCGCTGTCGGAAGCGACCACGGCTTCGGGCAAGCAGACGGTGTCGAATACTGCCGATGAGGCGAAGCGTGTTGCGCAGCTGGAGCAGCTGAGTCTGTTGCGCGAAAGCAACGCAACGCTGCGCGACGAGAACCACAAGAGCTTGGCGAAGCTGAAGGAAGAGGAGGCCAAGGTACGCGGCCTCGAGGCGAAACTCGTGCCGTTGCAGAACGCTGAAGCAGCTCTCAAGACGCAGGTGGCGTCGTTGAAGCAGGAGGTGGAGACGCTGAACGACGCCAACAAGCGCTGGAAGCAGCGCGTGGACCAGTTGGTTGAGAAGTACCAGCAGATTGACCCGGCCGAGCATGACAAGGTTATCGCTGAGAAGGAAGCGCTGACGAAGGAACTGGCGGAGCTGAAGACGGAGCGGAGTGCGTTGAAGGCGGAGCTCGAGACGTTGCGCTCCAACGGTGGCAAGGAGCTGGAAGAGGAGAAGAAGAAGGTCGAGAACTGGGGCAAGCAGTACGAACGGATCAAGGGCTTCGCCAAGAATTGGAAGAACAAGGCCGAGGCTCTGACCAAGCAGCTTGCCGAGAAGAACAAGGAAGGAGAAGACCGTGCGAGTGTCATTTCCACGCTGGAGACAAAGCTCAGCTCAGTCCAGGCGCACATCAGCGCTGTGACGGCTGAAAAGTCCGCTCTGGAGACGAAGTTGGCGGCCAACGAGGCGGCCAAGCAGGACAGCGCTGCAGCAGCGAGCGGTGCGACCGCTTCGTGGGAAAAGGAGCGTCTGAATCTGAAGGCTCAGCTGGAGCTGGAGACCAAGAAGATCACGCAGTTGAAGGACTTTAACGCGCGTCTGATGTCTGGACTGAAGAGTCTGAAGAAGGAGAACAGCGAACTGAAGGACCACGCAACAACCGCCGTCCAGGCCACCGTGGCGCACGAGAAGACGCCGATGCCTTCCCCTCCCGCATCGCCTCCTCATGCGCCTCCAGCTACGACGGCAGCCACGCCGCCGACGAAGCCAGCCTCACCTCCAGCGCCGCTGTTCTCGTCGCCAGCCCCAAGTACCAAGAGCGAACCGGTGGTGCCGCAGACGACTGCGGTCACGTCTGAGGCCAAACCTGTTGTGGTGAAGCCTGCATTTGCCGCTTCCCCTGCCGCTCCTGCTGCCCCCGCACATCCGTTGATCTCTTCAACGAGCACGGTAGCCACGACCAGCACCACAACGACTTCGACGGCCGATCCTACGACTGCAGCGACGACCTCAGCGCCGGCTACAGTTGTGTCTACCAGTATCTCGGAGCCGACACCGCCGGCACCAATTCAATCGTCGCCGGTTGCTCCCCCCCTGCCGTCAGCGCCTGCACCTCCCGTCGCAACACAAGAGAAGGAGACGACGAAGACGGAGAGTGCTGCCAGTGACGAGCCCGCCGGCCTGACAGCCGAGGAGAAGCTGCGGCTATTCGCTCTGCGGTCGATCAAAAAGCAGGTGGGTGGCGCGGCACGGTTCACCCCCACGAAGGCCCTTGCGCCTCCTCTTCCTCCTGCTGAAGCAAAGCCTGCTGCACCAAGTGACAGTGAGTCAAAGGCGTCGTCGGAGAGCGGTGGGTTTAAGCTCGCGGCTGGAACAGGCTTCGGCGCGTTCGGATCGGGCGGACCTAGCGGCCTCGTGTTCGGCAAGCCAGGCATCTCGCTGCCCGTTCCGTCGCCGACGTCCCCGGGCGCCTCGCACCCGCCGCACCTTTCGCTTGCTGGAGAGACCGCTCCTCCTGAATCCCTGCGCCGCAGCCAACGCCTCGCGCGCTTTGCAGCTGGCGATGTCAGTGCGGTATCAAGTTCGACGGCCCCCAGTGTCGCTGGAAGTGCTTTAACGAAGCGGCCGCTGAGTGGCGCGGTGGAGGCTTCCGCGCCAAAGGTGGCCAAGACGAGTGAAGACCAGACGACGAAGACCTCGACGGTGACGACGACCACCACCACGCTGTCCACGACGGCGTCAGAGGGCAAGCAAGAGGAGGACACTCCTCCTGTCCAAGAAGACACGACGCCGACACCTCCGACGCAGTAGGCGTCGTCCGTCCTCGCTTGTTAACATGAATACGACCCGCAGTTTGCTAAGGAACGTCGGTGTTCGACGTTGAAGTACTAACTAGCACTCATCATGTTGGACACGTGCCACAGCCTTGAGGCTCCGGTCTCTTGTCAGTCAAGAATCAGCCGATGACGCAGCAGATCGCCATGAAGATCGTCCCGGGAAGTGACGCCACGCCGCTCAACGTGCTCGAGTTCGAGGAGTATGCGAGGGAGTATCTGCCCAAGGCCTCGCTGGACTACTTCGCGTCCGGCTCGGACTCGATGGAGACGCTGAAAGAGAACCGCGAGGCGTTCAAGAGGCTGGTGCTGCACCCTCGAGTGCTGCGCGATGTCTCGAACATGAACACGAGTACGACGCTACTGGGGCATCGCCTCAGCTCCCCAGTGTGCGTGGCGCCCTCGTCGACCCACAAGATGGCGCACCCGGACGGCGAGACGGCCAGCAGCATTGCTGCAGCCAGAGCGGACACGTGCTTCGTGCTCAGCACCATGTCGACGACGAGTCTGGAGGACGTGACAGCGGCCAGTAGCGCCGCTAATGCCAATGCACTGAGATGGTTCCAGCTCTACGTGTTCAAGGACCGCGAGATCACGCGCGGCCTCGTTAAGAGAGCGGAGCAGGCCGGCTACAAGGCCATCGTGCTGACGGTGGACGCGCCGGTGCTTGGGAATCGCGAGGCGGACGTTCGCAACCACTTCAGTATCCCCAGCCACCTCACGATGGCCAACTTCGGTCCTCAGAATGCGACAAGCGACTACGCCGACTACGTGAGCGGCCTGTACGACCAGAGTTTGAGCTGGAAGGACGTCGAGTGGCTCAAAGGCATCACCACGCTGCCTATCGTGGCGAAGGGCGTTCTCACGCCTGAGGACGCCGTCATGGCAGTGGAAAGCGGGTGTGAAGGTATCTTGGTGTCCAACCACGGCGCTCGCCAACTGGACGGCGTGGCCGCAACCATCGACGCGCTGCCGGCCATTGTCAAGGCGGTGGATGGCCGCGCTGAGGTCTACTTGGATGGAGGCGTTCGTCGCGGTACGGACGTGTTTAAGGCCCTGGCACTTGGAGCTCGCGCCGTCTTCGTGGGTCGCCCTGTCCTGTTCGGCCTCGCTCACAGCGTACGTCAATACTGCTTCCACCAGTGTGCTTGCCATCTTACGACTTGTCGGTCCTATGCTAACAAACAGGGCGAAGCGGGGGTCTCGAGCGTCCTCCGCGTCCTCAACGACGAGCTGAAGCACGCCATGCTCTTCTCGGGGACAGCGTCGCTGGCTGACATCGGGTGCGTTGCCGTTGTTGGTTTGCTGGCTGCAACTCAGGAACTCACACCTTCGTCTCTTTTTTATCTCGCAGACCCGAGTATGTTCGCCGTGGACTCCCGTCGTTGCTGTGAAGAAGACGCTGTCGCCAAGGCACGCAGTGTTTAGCTCGATGCCACGAACGGCAAGCGATGCCGAAGGAATCAACAAACTGAAGACCATCCTGGAAGTGCAATAACATCATGTTTGGTAGCAACGCCAACTCGAATACTCTTGAAGTACACTTTCTTACAGCGACGACGGGAGCGGAGGCAAACCACGACGAACGTAAGCAGGACTGCATATCATCGTAAAAAACAAGAACACATCTTGGTCAGCCCATGCAGCCCAGCGCCAGTAAAGCCATTCGCCATCACGTACCCAATGTCGGCAAGCTTCGCAGTGCCAGCGAACAGCATCGCGTGCTTGAGCTCCTCGTTTAGAATGCGAAGCACGTTCGCGACGCCGGCCTCGCCCTGCAAACACGAGAACAAGAAAAAAAAACGTTAGAATCTATAGATCCGCGGCGGAAGCAGTCGGTATGAACGTACGCTGTGGGCCAGGCCGAATAGAACGGGGCGGCCGAGGAACACGGCGCGAGCCCCGAGCGCCAGGGCCTTGAACACATCCGTTCCACGACGAACTCCTCCATCCAGATAGACCTCAGCGCGGCCATCCACCGCTTTGACGATGGCCGGCAGCGCGTCGATGGTTGCGGCCACTCCGTCCAGCTGCCGGGCGCCGTGGTTGGACACCAAGACGCCCTCGCAGCCCATGTCGACGGCGATCTTGGCATCTTCGGGGCTGAGCACGCCCTTGACGACCACGGGCAGCTTGGTGATGCTCTTGAGCCACTTGACGTCGTTCCAGTTGAGCGTGAGGTCGAAGAGCTCGCTCACGTAGTGCGCAAGGCCCGAGTCCTTGAGGCTGTTGACGCCGTGCTCGTGCTCGCCGCCGACCTCAGCGAAGTTGGCCATCGTCAAGTGGTTAGGCAGACTGAACTTGTTGCGCACGTCAGGCTCGCGGTGGCCCAGCATGGGCGTGTCCACCGTCAGCACGATGGCCTTGTAGCCGGCCTTCTCGGCTCTCTTAACGAGACCGCGCGTGATCTCACGGTCCTTGAACACGTACAGCTGGTACCAGCGCAGTGCGTTGGCGTTAGCCTTGCTGTTGGCTACAGCCACATCCTCCAAGCTCGTGGTGGAGATGGTGCTGAGGATGTAGCACGTGTCGGCCTTGGCGGCGGCCGACGTGCTGGCGATCTCGCCGTCCGGGTGCGCCATGCGGTGCATGGCCGAGGGCGCCACACACACTGGAGAGCTGATCCGCTGGCCCAGCAACGTCGTGCTGATGTCCATGTTGGACACGTCACGCAGGACGCGAGGGTGCAGTACGAGCCGCTTGAAGGCCTCGCGGTTCTCCTTCAACGTCACCATGTCGTCCGCGCCCGACGCGTAGTAGTCATAGGCGTTCTTGGGCAGGTATTCCTTGGCGAACTCCTCGAACTCGAGCAGGTTGAGCGGCGTGCCGTCGCTGCCAGGGACGATCTTGGGCATCGCGGATGAAGAGTTTTGCTAGCTATGCCGCAAATTCAGGAATGCCGATGGCCGCACGATTTGTTCAAGGTTCAACCTGACCTTGCGCAGCCATCGTTTAACATGGAGCATTGGCCAATGAACGCGCTCGACCAATCTCGAGGATTATGGGCGTGATTGCCCTTGATTCGACGCACGGTACGTTGCAGCAGTGATGCAGCAACGGCAGCGCTTGGACTGGTTTGTATAGACTGCGTTGCGTGGGGGATTGGAAAGGAGCGAAGTGCAGATTGAAGTACAAGGCAACTTCAAGGTCTCCGCTGGCTTTTGAGCTGCAGCTGGTGAGATGAACCTCCGATAGTGTGCTTCTGCTGGCACGATGAGCTCCAGCGTCCCAGCAATGGACCTTCCAGCACAGTCGGCGAAGTGTGGCCATTCGCTGTCTGCGCAGTTGTGTACACGCCCTTGGAGATCACCGCTGGGTGTCGATGGCCAAGAGTTGCAACGTCCAAATCAAACGCTATAGCCATTGCACCTCAACTATAAGCATGAAAATCTCTCTGTTGTGACGCGCTACTCGGCCGACACCCCGTGCGACAGTCTCCGTCTCTGGTGCTTCTTCACTGGGGTGAAGATCCTTGGCGTGAACCACGGATACGCACGCTGAGCTGTCTTTTGAAGTAACGTGAACCTTGATACCTCAATTCCTATGCTGTTAGAAAGCATGTGCGCTATGCAATTTGGTCGACCCGATGCAGGCTGCCACACTTCCAACGGAGTGCCACGACAACATCCTTTTGTCGTTGCTTGAAGTTGCCGTTATTGCCGTTAAATTTTAGTAACAATTTAAGTATTTTAATTATATGTTGCTCAATTAATTGTGATCCGTAATTACGTCTTTTTACGGATTGTACCATGCATGTACCGTTTCCGCCCTCGATCCCCGGCCGCACGTTAAAGCCCCCTCGCCCGCTTCCAGCCAAGAAGAGACCAAGATGCTGTCCGCCACGAGCCGCCTCGCCGCCCGCGCGCTGCACACGTCGTCGCGCCTGTCGGCCGCCGCCGCCGACCAGGCCGCCGCCACGGCCACCAAGGTGACGCTGAACCTGACCACGCCCTACCAGGCCTTCTACAAGGGCGCCGAGGTGGACTTGGTGCAGATCCCCGGCGTGATCGGCGAGTACGGCGTGACGGCGGGCCACACGCCCGTGCTGGCGCAGCTCAAGCCGGGCGTCATCAAGGTGCACGTGGAGCGCGAGAAGGACGTGCAGAGCTTCTTCACGGCCGGCGGCTTCGCGCTCACGCACGCCAACTCGGTCACGGACATCACGTGCGTGGAGCTGGTCAAGCTGGAGGACATCGATGCCGAAGCGGCCCAGGCCGGCCTCACCAAGTACCAGGCGCAGCTGGCCTCGGCCCCCGAGGGCTCGGAGGAGAAGCTCAACGCCCAGATCGGCGTGGACACGCACGCCGCCATGGTGGCCGCCGTTGTCAGCCACTAGATGGCGCTGAAAGGCACTTGAGACCGGTGCTAGCAGCTGCAGCAATTAATTACCAGTCGAGTCCGTCGCCGTGTTGTTAGACGCGTTCGCTTGAGTTTCTCGCTCGTCTTTGAGCTGCTGGGCTCGTCGCCGATGTTTCTGCTGCTTGGACAGCTTCAGCTGCCAGCTTGAGCTTCTTGCTTGAAGAGGAAGAGGAAGAGGGAGAAGAGCAGGTTCAGGTGATACTGAGGACTGGCAGGCGACTGTAAGGAGAGCGACGACCGACAACATGAACACGCAAATTTGAACCACAACGAACTGAAGCTGCTGGATACGGCTGCCTTGATGTGCTTGCTGCCAGGTGTCCTGCATACAGACAGGTCTTTCGTCGCGTTGCTTTCGTTTAGCTTGTTGGGGTTGTTGCTGCAGACTGGTTCCAGTGGTCGACCTCTCAGGGTCTCCGTGAGCTTGAGGAGTCGCAGACGCATAGATCTTGGCAACACGGGAGCAAGATGGCGGACATGGAGATGACGCCCGGGCGCGCCAACCAGGTGATCAAGGTGGTCATGCCCACGTACATCATGGCGCCCACGGAGGACGAGCGGTAGGTTTGTAGCTTGTCGTGCACTGCGGTTGATGCAGCCAACCTCATTGATGCGTCTTGTCTCCTTCAGCTTCCGCCGTAAAAAGGTGTGCAACATCATCTCAGAGTGCATGGCCAAGGAGCTGGAGGGCAAAGAGTTTGACGAGAGCGACTGCAAGGGCTGGAGCACGGCCATCGCCGACGCCGTGAAAGCTCGCATCCACGCCGACTGCAGCTTCCCGCGCTACAAGGTCGTCGTGCAGACGTTCATCGGCCAGCAGCGGCTGCAGGACGTCCGCATCACCTCTCGCTGCCTTTGGGACAACGACCACGACAACCACGCCTCGGCCGTGTTCAACAGCGTACGTCGGGCCTTGACGGTTGTCTTGCAAAGGTACACGACCGACTAAATGTTTGTGCTGCAGCAACACATCTGGGCGACGTGCGTCGTCTTCGGCTTCTACGCCGACTAGCTGACAGGAGATCACAGGGATGAACGGGTGCAATGCGAGACTCGACAACAAAGTACATGTTTTTTATCTATAAGTTATTTTTCTTTCGGCATATGTACGTACGTAGTAGTGATAGTAATGGTAGTAAGTGGCAGCGGCGTTGGGCGTCTTCTCTAGCTCTGGCGTAGCAATTCATCTTGCGGGAGTCTGGTCTGGTCTTCGGCTTCTCGTCCTCAACTTCAGCGCGTGTCTTCCTCTCTCGCTCTTGTCTTCTTTTCATCATGCGCTTCCTGCCCGATGGCTGCTGCTGTGCTTGGCACACGATCGTCTCCAGTTTTGCTGTTTTCTTGGCACTAGCTCAATGTCGGGGCCCTCCCAAAAACGTAAATTGGGCCCGCGGTCATACTTTACATCTATCCACATTGACCAAGCAGCAGCAGCATCCGAACTTCCAGCAAGCGACGAGTCCTGGAGGCAGCGAGACTTCAGCACAGCAACCAGCGGTTGAGCTCGGCACAACGCTGCAGCGCACTCACTTCGACTGCGCGCCGAAGGAGCTTATGCGCCACCGTTGAGCATTTCCCACGTGATTTGCAGGTCGAGGTCGCCCTCGTGCGTGCACAGATGCTCCATGTTGGCCAGGATGAGCTCCACCTCGAGCTGCAGCTCGCTGATCTTCGGGTACGCGATGAACTTCATCGACTTGCCGTGGCACGCGTCCATGGCCTGCAACTTGACGTTGATCAGCGCCTCGCGCTCCGTGGGGCCGTCTCCGAGCGAGATGACATGCCGCGGGATGCCCGCCGAGTCCTCCTCCCCGAACGACTCCCACACCGGAAAGACCTCGTTGTTGAACGCCTCCATCTTCCACCGGCGCGGGCAGTCCGGGTACATGTATTCGTACGTGGAGCGCGCAGAGATGACCTTGATCCGTGAGTGGAAGAACGGCACAAGGCGCGGCATGAAGAGAGACGCCGAGAGCTCGACCCAGCCCGTTTCGGCCGCTGTCACGATGACCACGCGGCCATAGGACAGCGCCGTCTCCAGGAGCTGCAAGACGGACTCCTCAAGCTCCTTGAGCTCGGCCTGCACGTCTTCCGGGATCTCGGGCTCCTCGTTAATGTACTTGGGGCAGAGCCCGAGCTTGGCGATGGCCGACGACGCCATGAGCGTGTCGTCTGGAAAGAGGCAAGAGAGCGAGTGAGAAGGCTGGGCTGGCGAGAGAGGCAACAGAGAGCTGAGGCTGCTGCTTACCCCAGTCGAAGAAGATGACGACGTCTTCCGGGTTGTGCTTGCTGTTGTTGCGCGGGCTCAGGATGGCGCCGACGTCGTAGCTCTCGAGCGAGAGGCTGTTGCGCGCCTCCTCGACGCACACGTCTCCGGCATTGGTGTTGGGGGCCATAGCTGCTGGTCTGGAAGCGGCAATTGAGCAATGGAGAGCAAGCACTGCAACGTCGTCAAGTCAAGCTGGTCGCTCGTCTATGCAGCCGTGAGCGTTGGAGAGCTGGTGACTGCGACACCAAGCAGCATGCACACATTACAGAGGTTAGTGTCGAAGGCAACGAGAGGCATTTGCCGCCGCTGGAGACGCACGTTCGGTCGGGTGATGAAGAGCGAGAGTGAAGCAAGTCCACTGACGTTCGCGTGGTCGTCTCCGCTCAAAACCAGCACTGACTCCAACATCCGAGGGGGTCAGTTGCGGCAAACAAGACAGCGCGCGATTTCCGCCAATCCGAGGCGCCAAAATCGCTTTTGGACCAATGAGACACGAGCGCTCGCCACCGGCTTTCCGCACGAATTCACTTGCCACTTGGCTCGGCTCGGTTCGAGCTCTTCTTCTCTATGCCGCTCGCGTTGCGGGCAATGACAGCGGGGCCCGGGACAGGCTAGCGAGCTTTATCCACGTAAGACATGTGCCACGTTGATCTGGTCGACGACGACACTGTGACTCGTGGTGCGACGAAATGCAGCACGCTTGATTGACGACCTTATTCGTAGGCCGTCGCCGGCACTGGCCTGGCGGCCAGCAGCCACACGAGCCGCTGGTGTCGGCCTCCAATGCCACCGAACTCTTTCTGCCTCTTGGCGAAACAGCAAAAATCCTGGCGGCCGACGGCAAGAAGAGATGGTCGTCGCGACGCGAGCGCAGCGGAGACCATGCCATGAGACCTCGACGCCAACCTTGACATCGTGGCGGCCCACGCTTTTGCGGCATGTGTACCGGTGCTCGGCCCCAGCTGGCTCGGCTCCGACTTGCGGGGGGAGGCTCGCGAGATTCAACTGGTCGCAAGCAAAAACGAGCCCAAAAACGACCCCAAAGTCGAACTTTCACATGCTTTCAGTCGACTTTTGGTATCCAAACAACGAGCAGCCCTCCTGCCTGGGATACTCACCAGACACGACTGCAACGTTTTTCGTGAAGCAAACATAAACCGACGCTATCTCGCACGAAGTATAGTGTGTGTGCGGCTGCAATACATCCTCGTATTTGCTGCGAAAACTGGTGAAAGTCACCGGTGCACCACCGCTCTCGGGTTACGTAGCTTGGCTCGTACAGGTACACTACGTATGAATGCGTCTACGCCGAGAGCAACGTTGATCGAGGGCATGAGTCACACTTTGCAGTGTTGGTCTTCAAACTCACGAGGCAAACCCTACGCCAGCAACGCCTACTTATTCAAGCACTCTGTCGAGCACTCGCGCACTTTCGCATCTCAGCAGCTTTCCAGACAGTAAATTACGACCAGCTGAATTGGAAGTATCCACATGCACAACCACAGCAAGCTAAACACAAAGATTTTTTTGTTGATTCTGTACGGCGGGGCCCCGTCACTCTATCGCCCACTTCCTCCGTGGGACGTCTACACCTTCTCGCCGCGACGGCCCGGGTCCTGGACCTTTTGCAGCTTCTCCGGGTTCACTTCGTCCCATTCGATGTTGATCACGCGGTTGATGAACTTGGACATGTCGCTCTTCTCGGGCTCTTCGTTGCGCTCCTTGAACACGTTGTAGCACGTCTTGCACACGCGCTTCTGGTCGTGGTTGGCCGCGCCACGGCGAGTGCGGCCGGGGAAGCCCATGGGGAACTTGACCATCTCCACATGCAGCGCCGAGCACTCGGCGCAGCAGAGGCGGCCGCAGTGCGTGCAGTTGTGCTCGCGGTGGCCGAACTTGAACTTTTGACGGCACAGCATGCACTCGGAGCGCTCCTTCCTCGTGATGTACGTCGGTGGNTGCTTTCAGTCGACTTTTGGTATCCAAACAACGAGCAGCCCTCCTGCCTGGGATACTCACCAGACACGACTGCAACGTTTTTCGTGAAGCAAACATAAACCGACGCTATCTCGCACGAAGTATAGTGTGTGTGCGGCTGCAATACATCCTCGTATTTGCTGCGAAAACTGGTGAAAGTCACCGGTGCACCACCGCTCTCGGGTTACGTAGCTTGGCTCGTACAGGTACACTACGTATGAATGCGTCTACGCCGAGAGCAACGTTGATCGAGGGCATGAGTCACACTTTGCAGTGTTGGTCTTCAAACTCACGAGGCAAACCCTACGCCAGCAACGCCTACTTGTTCAAGCGCACTCGCGCACTTTCGCATCTCAGCAGCTTTCCAGACAGTAAATTACGACCAGCTGAATTGGAAGTATCCAAGCACACGCACAACCACAGCAAGCTAAACACAAAGATTTTTTGTTGATTCTGTACGGCGGGGCCCCGTCACTCTATCGCCCACTTCCTCCGTGGGACGTCTACACCTTCTCGCCGCGACGGCCCGGGTCCTGGACCTTTTGCAGCTTCTCCGGGTTCACTTCGTCCCATTCGATGTTGATCACGCGGTTGATGAACTTGGACATGTCGCTCTTCTCGGGCTCTTCGTTGCGCTCCTTGAACACGTTGTAGCACGTCTTGCACACGCGCTTCTGGTCGTGGTTGGCCGCGCCACGGCGAGTGCGGCCGGGGAAGCCCATGGGGAACTTGACCATCTCCACATGCAGCGCCGAGCACTCGGCGCAGCAGAGGCGGCCGCAGTGCGTGCAGTTGTGCTCGCGGTGGCCGAACTTGAACTTTTGACGGCACAGCATGCACTCGGAGCGCTCCTTCCTCGTGATGTACGTCGGTGGGAAGTAGATGTGCGAGATCAGCAGGCGGAGATCCTTGCGGGGCAGCTTCTCGAACACACTCTTGCCCTCGGCGTCCTCCACGTCCATCTTGGCGCCTGCCCGCACCAACGCGCCAGCGATGTGCAGCCGTCCGGAGGCGATAGCGGTGTGGATCACAGTCTGGCTGTCGTGCATGTCGTTCGGGTTGGCGCCGAACTTGAGCAGCATGCGAGGGATGATGACGCTGTCGTCCTTGGACGTGATGACCGAGATGATCAGCGGCGTGAACTTGCGGCTGTTCTTGACGTTGGCGCTCGCGCCGTTCTCCAGCAAGATGTGCACCATGGCGGGCGTCTTGGTGGCGGCAAAGTGCAGCGCCGTGTTGCCCTTGTCGTCCTCGACGTTGATGATGTCCTCCAGCGGTTTGTACTGCTCCAGAATCACCTTGACCAGCGGCACTTTACCGCTCTTCACCGCAAGGTGCAGCCCCGTCTGGCCGTGGTTGGGCTCGCGGTTCAGCAGCGCCTCGGGGCCGTCCACGCGCAAGTGCTGCACCACGCCGCGGAGGTTGCCCTTGGCACACATCTCGTGCAGCGTGCCGATCGGGTGGCTCTTCATGAGCGGGGCCGTGTTATCCATTGTCATGCGCACGGACGGTCGAGGCGCGTCGCTGTTCATCGTGTCGTTCATGGACGAGTTCATCGAAGAGACCAGCGAGCTCTGGTCGGCTGACGACGTGTCGGATGGACGCACGGGGGAGCTGCCATGAGTGGGTGACCCATGCTCATCGGACGTGAAGTCGCTCACGTTGTCGATCACAGCGATACCCGTGGCGTCCTCCGCGTCCGGGAGGATCGGCAAGACGTCCGGGTTCGTTTCCACCGAGAAATGGCCGAGCATCGCGACCGTCGAGCCGCTCTTCTCCCGCTGGAACTGCTCCTTGGCGTGTTTTTTGCTGCGCTTCTTCTCCTTCTTCTCCACAAGCGGAATCTCTTCCTTCTCCTCGTCGTCCTCCTCGATCTTCCAGTCGTCGTGGACGGCGTCCACATCGAAACTGTCGTCGCGCCAGGAATCACGCGACTCGCGCGACGCACGCACAGACTCGTCCTCCGAGTCCTCGAAGCCGAGGTCGTTCACGCCCGACGTGAGCACGAGGCCGTCCAGCTCGCGGAGCTTCTCCTCCGGGGCGACCGACTCGCGCGGCGAAGCGGGCTTCGGCTGCTTGTGTGACTTGTGCGACTTGGACTTGCGCGGCGAGACGGGAGCGGCCACCACCGGCTCCGGCTCCTTGTGCTTGCGCGGCGACTTGGGCGCAGGCTTAGACTTAGGAGCAGTGTGGTGCTCCTCGTACACAGGTTCGTGCTGTTCATACGCAGGTTCGTCCTCGAAAGCGACTGGTTCCGGAGAAGGCGTCGGCACCGGTGCCGGCGCGGGCTTGGCAGCAGGCTTGGGTGGGGACTTGGGCGCCGGCTTGGGCGGCGAGTGCATCATCTTGGTAGCCGGCACCTTGGCGCTCTGTCGCTGCGGCGGCGCCGGTGGCTCCGGGAAGTCGGACGGCACCTTGTGCACAGGCATAGAGGCGCGCTCCGGGTGCGTCGGCGGCGGTGGCGGTGCGTATTTGCCGGAGCCGCGGGGATAGGAAGGCGGAGCGGAGGAACCCATGGGGCTGGTGGGGCCTGTGGCGCCGCTGGTAATGACGTACGTGCTCTTACGCGGCACCGGGGCGGGCGCGTGGTCCGTGACCGGTGAAAGCTTCTTGAAGCGCAGCGTGGCCGGCAGGTCGCACACCTGCAGATAGGCCACAACGTCGTCCAGCGAGATCTTGGTCGTATCTTTCATGTTGATGGACAGCAGCAGATCTCCGGGCCCGACGTTCTTAATGCCGAAGGGGAAACCCTTGCCCGTGACGCGGCTCACCGCCACGCCACCATCGCCACCTTCGAGCGTCGTGAGCGCCACGCCCAAGTCGCCGCCCTCCCAGATGAGCTGGTACTCGAGGATCTCGTCCGTGTCCGAGTCCACCACGGACTCCACGAAGCTGCCCACCAGGTCCGCGTACTCGGCCGCCTGCTCCTGCATCCACCCGGGCGCGTCGGCCGCGTGCTCGTCGCTCATAGTTCCAAGTATCCAGCGAGCCTTCCACTCCACGACGCCGATCCGTTTGTGACGGAGCTCGGCGGAAGGGGCGCCGAAAAACCACTGGGTACACAAAACGTACGCAAAATAAACTTGATATTTGTATGTCGACCGTTACACACGCCATGCACGCAAAATTTGGTCCCGAGCCGAGTGACGTGGCCACTTCAAGTCCAAGCGGAAGCCAAGCCTTGCTTCCGCTCGATGCCACCCGAGGCCTCGCGCGTGCGAGGACAAATGCATTTGCAACGCCGTCCACCACAGCCTTGGAATTGACACACCTAGTGCAGCGGATAATGCCTCTATACCACGAACGCACGTGTCATGTGCGACATCGCACGGATTTCGAGCCGCCAACGCAAGTCGTGCAGAGACCATCGTGAGTGCTCGCTGTTTGCCGGCAGATCCAGGCTGGTGCGAGCGAACCGGTTCTTCGGGCTGAGGAAGCTGCGTGGGGGCGTTGCAGACCGTCGCACGCCGAGGCTTGGACGACGAACGCGGCTTTATTGGCGCCAGACTGCAAGACTGCAACCTCGCAACACAACTGCACGATGCCACGATGCCTCGTTTCAGCTTCAGCTTTCAAGATCAGAAGAGGAGACCAAGCTCTTGTTGTTTTGTTACAGGTTGCACGAACACTTCCCTACTGTCACTAATAAATTACGGGTGGAGCTGCTGCACCTGCGCCGAGAAGTCTGAAATGCGCTCCAAGTTGCTCAGCAGGTGGTCCATCTCCTTGGCCGGCGTCACGGTGGACCCGGTGCTCGACACGGTGCTGGATCGCAGCTCTGGCTGCACTTGTGGCCTTGGTTGTTGGCGCGGCGAGTGATGCCGCCGGTGCTGCGGAGACAAGGAGCTCGACGTTGGGACGGTCGACTGGTTGCTACTGCTCACCGGCGTGCCAGCGCCACTGCTGCCTCGCGACCGCCGCCTGCGGCTTGGAGCCGAGCTGCTGGAGCGGTCGCTGCTGGCTCGGTCGTTCACCTGGTGTTGAAGCACGGACACTGTGCGCTGCAGCTTCGTGATGGCGACATTCCGCTCCTGGAGATCGCGCAGCAACGTCTTCTCGTTGGCCAGCAGCACGGCGCAGCGTTTACGCTCGCCGTCCATTTGATGCTGAAGCGCCTCGATCTCCTCGACCAGCTCGGTCGTGTGATCTTCGGCCGTCGCCTTCATATCGTCTCGGCATTGCGCGAGGAGGCGAATCCGCTTCACAGCCTCGTCACGCTGTTGCTTGGCCACGCTGTAGTCGCTCTGCACGTGCTCCAGCATCTGGCGAAGCTTGTTGATCTCGACCTGGTAGCTCTCCTTCAAGCACGTGACATCGTTCAGTTTCCGCTGAAGATCCCGCACGGTGTCCGATTCCTGGCCGTTGCGCCGGTGAAGTTGCCCTAGCTCGTTCTCCAGCGTCTTCACCTGGTCCTTGTAGCTCCTCACTTGCGAGCTCAGCGCCACGAGATCCGTTTGGTCCACCTTGGACTGCTTCGCAAGCGCAATCACCTTTTCTCCCAGCTCAAAGTTGCGTTCGCCAGCGCTTTCAATGCGATGCACGAGCTGAAGCATATCTCGCTCCATCTTCTTCCTCTCCTTCAGTAGCTTTTGCTCGCGGGTGCTGATATCTTGGCGTCCGCTGTCAATCTGTTTGGTAGCTTCCGTTAGCTCCTCTTCCAGGCGAGAGATATCACGCTTGAGCTCCTCCAGCTGCTGGTCTTTCTGGCGAAGAGAGCGTTCCGACATGTGCATCTTCTCGTTCCACTTGGCGCTTTCGTCTTCCAGCTCGTCGATCTGCTGCTTGAGGGTCAGTTTGTCTTGCTCCAGCTGCTCAATGCGAGAGCGAAGCCCCTCGGCCTTGCGGACTTCTGTTTCCACTCGGCTTTCACATCTCAGGCGAACGTCAGTGACGTTCCCTTCCCACGACTCTTTCTCCTGCTGCAGCAAAGCCGCTTGCCTTTCCGCACTCTTCAGTGACGTGATGATCTCCTCTTTCTCCAAAAGCTGCCGGTACAGCTCGTCGATCTTCTCGTTCTGGCGGGTGGAAAGCTCGCGGTTGAGACGATCGACACGGTCCAGCTCCTCCGTCATCGTCTGGCGTTCACTCTCTAGAGCGGCATTCTCCTTCTTGATCCGACTGAGCTCGCCGCGCAGTTTCTCCAGCTCTTCGTGAGCAGAAGCTGCACTCTCGTCGTCGTTGAGCAGCTCTTTGAATCCGAAATCGAGCTGTTCGGCCAGCGATGTCCGGCACTGCTGTAGCTGCTGGTACTTGGTCCGAGACTGGTCCAGCTCCAGCTCCAACCGGCTGATCTGCTCCCGCAACTGACGGGTGTCATACTCTGCTTGCTTCTGCTTCTCGTCGCTTCGAAGGAGTTCGTTCTCGAGGTTGCGAGCAGCAAGATCCTTCTCTGCTAACCGACCGCGCAGCAGCGTGATGTCCTGCTTCAGCGACTGCGCCTCGGTCTTCAGACTGTCCTTCTCGTGCATGAACTCGCTGCGTAGTCGTTCCTTCAGAGAGACCACTTCACTGCGCAACGTCGACACCAGCACCGTGTGGTCTTTCGCTGACAGGCGAGATTTGACCGTTTCCAGCTCTGCCTTGGTGGTCTCCTGCTCTCTGTGCAGGCTCGAGATCTCGCTCTGGAGGTTGGTCTTCTCACGCTGCAGTGTCGACACCGGCGTCAGCAGTTCCTGGCGCTGTGCCTCGATCTCCTTCTTGGAGTTATCGTCTGACGCGAGCAGCTGCTCTCTTAGAGCAAGCACGTTGCTCGAGTTGTCGAGCTTCAGCTGCATCTCCTTGATTTCGCTGTTCTTGCGCTCGACTTCGAGCTGCGCTGCCGACACTTCAGCTGTCGAAGCGGCCAGCTTTTGTTGCAGCTCCTGGATCTGCGCCTTCTGCCTCTGCTTGTCGTTCTCGAGGCTGCTAAACCTCTCGCTAATGCTGTTGATCTCGGCCGAGAAGCGCGAGCTGCTGGGCTGGTCACTGAAGCTGCGGCCGGCACTGTGCAACAGCGTCTGCAGCTCGGCTCGCAGCCTGGTGTTCTCGTCGCTGGCGGTGTGCAGGTTCTCGACCTGCTGCTGTAGCGCCGCTTTGTCTTGCTCCAACTGCTCGACTTCTTGCGCCTTGTCGCACAGCTCGTGTTCGAGCTCGAGGCTGCGCGTCTGCACCTCGGCATCCTTGCGCTGCATCTTGATCTCCAGCTGCTCGATGGCCTGCGAGAAGCCCGTGAGCGTGTGCTTGGCGTCTTTGAGCTGGCGCTCCAGCTCCTTCTTCTGGCGCTCGAGGCGCGCGCGGTCGCGGTCCCAGGCGCTGTGCTTGGCTCTCAGCGCATCCAGCTCGTCGCCCAATGAGCGGTTCTCGCTGGCCAGCTTGGCCACAGCGGACGATGCGTCGCCCTTGGAAGCCAGCGGCAGACAGCGCCTCAGCGTCACCAACTCCTGGCGCGCGCGCTCCTCTCGCTGGCGGTAGAACTCCACCTGACACGTCAGCGCCTCGATGGTGCCCTTCTGCTCGGCGTGCAGCTGATCCAGCATGGAAGTGAAGGAGCTCGGGTCGTCTGTGCTTAGCCCCAGTCTGCGGCCGCCATCGCTGTGGCTGCTGCTTGTACTGCTGTTGTTGCCATTGCTACTGCGAACCATACTGCGCTTGTCCGTGCTGACGCTGGAGCAGAGCGAGCTGGAGCTGCTCCTCGCTGGTAGCACCATACTCGACGATGGTCTCACGATGTGTGCGACAACAAAGGAGATACAAATTCGGATTTCGCGCGGGAAATTTGACGATTAGTTAAGGAGGAGGTCAGCTATAGTATTCGCACTGTGCGAGAATTTAGCATTGTATCAAATTGAAGACATCAGTTGTAAATAGGATATATATGGCGGGCGCATTTGAATTTGATCCGCGTAGTTGTTTTCAGCCAATGGGCGACGCACAGCTTGCCGATTGGTTAAAACGCATCACCGCGTCACACTTGACTGGAATATGCTTGTGGGCCAGTCGAGGGGGAGGGGATTTGCTGTCGCCGAGGCAGAAGTGAATCAGCCCAACGCGAGCAGAGCACGAAGCAGCATGTCGACGACTGCGGATCTGGCCGCCCGCGTGGGCCAGCTGGAGGTGGCGCAGCAGCAGCAGGACGCGCGCGTGGAGCAATTGAAGACGCAGGTGGGCGGCGCCAAGCCCGCGCGCGAGACATTCTACCTGACCACGGCCATCCACTACACGAACGGCCTGCCGCACATGGGCCACGCCTACGAGAACGTGTGCTCGGACGTCATCTGCCGGTACCACCGCGTATTCGGCCGCGACGTGTACTTCCTCACGGGCACGGATGAACACGGCCAGAAGATCGCGCAGACGGCCGAGGCTGCGGGCGTGACGCCGCAGCAGCTGGTGGACAAGTACGCCGGCATCTTCCAGCAGCTCACCAAGGACCTAAACATGAGCAACGACAACTTCATCCGCACCACCAGCGACGTGCACAAGAAGTTCGCCCAGTGGCTCTTCCAGCGCGCGCTCGACAAGGGCGACGTGTACCTGGGCAACTACGAGGGCTGGTACAACGTGCGCGAGGAGACGTTCGTGACCGAGACGGAGGCCCAGCTCACGGACTACAAGGACCCTACCACGGGCACGCCGTTCAAGAAGATGCAGGAGCAGTCGTACTTCTTCAAGATGTCCAAGTACCAGGAGCGTCTGGTCAAGCACATCGAGGAGCACCCCGAGTTCCTGCAGCCCGAGGTGCGTCGCCAGGAGCTGCTACGTCGCCTCAAGGAGCCGCTGCAGGACCTCTCGGCCTCGCGCAACACGTTCACGCACGGCATCCCGCTGCTGAACGACCCCAAGCACGTGCTGTACGTCTGGTTCGACGCGCTGGCCAACTACCTGTCGGCCATCGGGTACCCGGACGGCCCGAACGCGCGCTACTGGCCCGCCAACGTGCACATCATCGGCAAGGACATCACGTGGTTCCACTGCGTCATCTGGCCCTGCATCCTGATGAGCACGGGCATCCCGCTGCCCAAGCGGGTGTTCGCGCACGGCTTCGTGAACGCCAAGGACGGCTCCAAGATGAGCAAGAGCATCGGCAACGTGATCGACCCGCACGAGATGATCAACAAGTATGGGCTCGAGTCGTTCCGCTACTTCATCGTGCGCTCGGCCAAGTTCGGCCAGGACATGCCCTTCTCCGAGGACGACCTCATCAACATCCACAACTCGGAGCTCGCGGACACGCTGGGTAACCTGGTGCACCGCACGGTCAACATCTGCAAGAAGTACTCGAACGGCCTGGTACCCGACGCCAAGGCGGACAAGCCGTTCGACGTCTACGAGCTGCTCAAGTACTCGGAGGACTCGTACAAGGACTTTTCGCTGCAAAACGCGTGCATTGCCATCGTGAACGCGCTCAAGGACACCAACAAGTACCTGACCGAGAAGGAGCCGTGGCACATGAAGGAGAACGAGCCGCGCCTCGTGGTCGTGCGCACGTGTCTCGAGGCTATCTACGTGCTCGCGCATTACCTGAGCCCCATCCTGCCAGAGACCACCGAGACGATCTTCAAGAAGCTCGGCACGGCCTCCACGACGCTCACGGCGCTGTCCCCGGACTACGACAACCTCAAGGCTGGCACTGAGGTGTCAATCGGCGATATTCTGTTCCAGAAGATTCTGACCGAGGAGGAGAAGCAGAAGCAGAGCGAGGCGGCGGCCGCCAAGGCCAAACCCGCCAAGGCCAAGCCCGCCAAGGTCGCTACGCCGCTTTTCGCGTCGCTGGACATTCGCGTCGGCGTCATCTCCAAGGTGTGGAAGCACCCGGACTCGGAGAAGCTGTACTGCGAGGAGATCGACATCGGCGAGGACGAGCCCAAGCAGATCGCGTCCGGCCTGCAGGCCTTCTACTCGCTCGAGGAGATGCAGAACCGCAAGGTGCTGGTGCTGCTGAACCTCAAGCCGGCCAAGCTGGGCGGCTTCAAGTCGCACGGCATGGTGCTGTGCGCGTGCGACGAGGCCCACGAGAACGTGCAGTTCGTGGAGCCCCCGGCCGACGCCGAGGTGGGCGAGCGCGTGGCGGTCGCGTCCGAGAGCGGCGAGCCCATCTCGGCGGCGCAGATCAAGAAGCAGAAGGTGCTCGAGAAGGTCTCGCCGGACTTCCTCACGGACGACAAGTGCGTGGCGACGTACAAGGGCGAGCCGATCATGACGTCCGCGGGTCCGTGCACGGCCAAGTCGCTCACGAAGGCGTTTATTAGCTAGACGAGTTGCCGAGCAGCAGGCGGTCGGCCCCACGGCACAGGTAGGCTAGAATAGGAGGAGGACAAGCAGCCGTGGGCCCATCGATGTCGTAGAGAATGACAAGGCAGCGATCAATTCCTGGTGTAACTTTCTTCCAGTTGCCACGTACGACGTGGTGGTTAAAATGCGCCTTGTTTCAACTCGGCGGAGCTGTCCAAGGCTCCGCAGTGATGACGATGATAATGACTTTCTCCTTTCGACGATAATTTCGACGCGTTCGGCACTCTTCGACCACACGAACAGTTCGGCCTTCTTGTCGCCTCCTCATTCCTGGCTACTACATGCAGCGACGGAAGTGACGAGTGCAACTTCATTGATGAAGTAGTGGTGGCCAAAATTGTAGGGAAAGCATTGAAGGTAAGTCTTTGTATTTGTATTGAAGCATCAAGCTAGCTTCCGAAAGAGCTGCGATGTCTGTCCTGGCTGCAATACCTTGCAGTAGTACCAAGATGCCCATCGGGTTGCCGCTTCTTCAGAGGCTCCATGTCTGTCTTTCAAAGATTACGATTGTGCTTTACGAGAAGAAAACAGAATTTCAAGTTGGCGGGCGTCCGTTGCTTTTGCTACGATCGATGTGTACTTTGGCTGAGCAATGACCCCGATGCCCTCGCCATAAAGCGACGACTGGCAACAAACTGCGATGCTGGGAAACGCAGCAATGTGTACCTTGCAATATGGTATTAACGAGCAGTATTTGCTAAAAGTGCTCAGTCGTGTAGTGTTGCTGTATGAACAGCGGACAGGTAACAGGTTGTTGTGCTCACCATTTGCAACTGCCTCAATTATGGAATAAATAGGATTTGTAGGAAATACTGCACATCTCAAGTAGTAAAGCAAATTCCTCAACCATCAGCGATGGCTCTGCTAGTGTTTCGAGCTCTAGCGGTAGCGGAGGGGGGGATGTTGCCAATAATATGAGTTCTGGCATCAGTGTTGGGATGGTCGTGATGCCCAAGTATGGACTTGATTGCCATAGCGACACGCTCGATTTCATGTACGACGGGAGGTGGCTGTTGACCAAGATGAACTTGTGTATGACCTGCCTGCCTGCTCTCGACTCAGTGAATTTGAGCCATCATGAGCTATTGTGTAACATCTACAGGTCTTGTCATTTTAGGTGTGAAAGACTACATTTTATGATAATACCCGTGGGTTGAGACAAACGGGTCTCCAAGACCCGTTTCGTGACCGTAACTCCGTTGCAAAGGAAGTGTATGGCGCGTGTCTGGTGCACGCATTAAAGGCGCCAGCCCGACAGCGTCATTAGTGCAATATCCGAGACCACCAACACCTTATCCGAGACCACCAACACCTTATTGCCATATCCAAGACCACCAATTGTCATGGCGCCGATCCACGCATTGGACGACGAGCTGGTAGCCCAGCTACTGTCGTTCGCCTCGCCGCGCGACGTCGAGGCCTTCACATGCGCGTCCAAGTTCACGGCACGCATCGTGCTGCCGCGCTTCCCCGTGTGGAAGGCGCTCTTCTGCCACCGCTGGGAGACGCTCAACTTCCGTCTGCCCGGCGCCAAGAGCGGCAACGTGCCGCTGCTGCTGGCCGAGTCGCTGCGCCAGCTCTTCCCGCGCGGCACCAGCGAGAGCCGCATGTTCCAGATGCTGGCGCACGCCGTCACACCGCTGCCGGCCTTCGCGGACATCCAGCAGACGCGGCATTACCGAGGCAGCTCGTCGCTCGAGCAAAAGTGAGTTTGTCATTGGCTTGCTTGTTGCATTGGCGGGGGTTCACGTTTTGTTGTCTGTTGTTCAGTGTTGTGTCCCTTCACGCGCAACCCGTGAAGCCCAACGAGGTGGTGGACTTCGGCTTCGATGGCGACGTGCTGGGCGACGACCGCTGCGTGCGGGCCAATGTGCCGTTCCCCACGACGTTCCACGTGGCCGTGTTCAAGCGCATGAACGCGCAGACGAAGGCGCTCGAGTACCATGTGGGGGTCGTCTCCAGCGGCTACTTCGAGATCGCCATCTCCAAGCGTATCAAGCTGTCGGCGCGAAGAGTGCACGGTGAGGACGTGACGTCCGTCGGCCTCGTAACCTCGCGCTTCCCGCTCGTAGACCGACAACCGGGCTGGGACTTCCGCTCCTACGGCTACCATGGCGACGACGGACAAATGTTCCACTCGAACCGGGGCCGTCAGTTCGGCCCGGCTTTCGGCACCAACGACACCATCGGCTGCGGCGTGCGGCGCAATGTGCGTGACGGACGCTCCTTCGTCCAATTCACCAACAACGGCGAGCTCATTGGCAACGACAGCAGCACCGTCGAGTGCGTGCACGAGCAGTGGTACCCGGCGGTCGGGCTCGACTCGTCGGATGCCATTCACGTGAACTTCGGGCAGGAGCCGTTCGCGTACGACGGTATCGTCGACGAAATGCTGGAGGAGTGCGCGGGCAACGTCGACATCGTACAGCGGCAGTTGCAGTGGTTCGCCATCCGCGACTCGGACGGCGAGACGATCTCCAGTGCTTGCAGCAGCTCGGTGAAGTCAGCGAGCGCATTCAGCGCGACTCCAGTCGACGAGAGCGACGGCTACGACGAGTACGGACTGGTGGAGGACTATGACGGCACCGAGTGGCGGCAATACGCTGCGTCCGACGCGAACTCGGACACGGACGTGTGGTGGTCAGAAGGCGAGTGGAGCGACGAACCCATTTTTGACTGATCCACTAGATCCTACTTGGCAGCCCAGCATCCCATGCGGTGTTCCCAACCCATAGAGCTACGAGGGCATCAAGCCCCGCTAGATTTGTTCATATATAATAGCATTCTCTGTATCCACTTGCCACTTCAACGGTAGA